>JAECUM010016958.1:0-43241 GCA_016617855.1 Megalonaias nervosa | reverse complement strand
TTTTTTTTTTTTTTTTGTTTTTTGTTTGTTTGTTTGTTTGTTTGTTTTTCTTGTTGCTTTTGTTTTTGTTTTTGGTTTTATGGGGGGTGGGTGGCGTTTTTGGTTTCTTTGGGATTTTTGTTCTAATTCTTTTCTGGAGTACGTCCGTTAGCACAAGTTTGTTTTATTGCTCCTCCTGCTTGAAGTAGAGTAGTGCAACGTGTCTACAGTTTTCGTCACTTTGACCATCTTGAAGAGAAGATAATTTTTTTTGCAACTCCTCTTGAACATGTTGTATCAACATAGGGTTCTCACTACGATCTGTAGATGATCTTATATGAAGATGGAGTAGATACGAGCATGACCGCCACTGTGACCATCTTGGAAAAAAGGCTCTTGTCATGTAACCGTCTACATCAGTGGGTGGAAGGAGGGATTCGAGATCATATGTGGTATGATGTTTCACCACGCGGATGCATGAATGATAACGATTATTTTAGATCTTGAATGTATCCCCAGGGCAGGATTGGATAGACGGATCATATAGAACAACTGAATTAGACAAGGTGTGAGTATTTGCGACGACCTCCTTTGAAGTTATTAATTGCAAGATAATTCTCTATAATGACAGGAGGAGAAATTAAGTTTTCCACATGAATATATGGGATACAGATGACTACATTTTCAATGTGTATTCATTGTGCGTCGTCTATATTAACAATATATGCAGCATGTTTCTAATTCATCCTTAACTACCGAAAAGTAAAAGAACAAAAGGAAGGACTCAGCATGAGTAACTTTAGTATCCTCGTGACAAATCATGTTAAATTTAAATAACTTAGACAATAATATAAATTAATATTTGGTCCATTTTCAAAATTAACTTTTTGGGGGTGGAGTGGGGTGGGGTGGGGTGAGGTGCCTGGTCCACTAACTTTGCAAGCGTTTGAATATGAAACCGTGCAAGTATTCAAAATATAAATGGTACATTATCATTTTCTAGGTAATATATGCCCCTTAGTCACTTATATATATATATATATATATATATATATATATATATATATATATATATATATATATATTGAAATATACGCAACTAACATGAATACAAAGATGATCAATTTCATGAATTTATTACTGGCTTAAGAAGTAGTTGTCAGGTGAAGGGTTCTTAAGCGCGCAAATACCACAACTAATTTTCCATACGAACTGATAGCCATACATATACGAGTGCCTAAATTTGTATTTTTTGCTTCACATTCGAATGACCTGTCAGTAAGTATTTCTAAGCCGTAGATCGGTACTTTAGGCCAAGAAACACAAAACACGACCCAGAATACAAGATATAAAAAATTATTTCTCTCTCAGATTATTAAACACGAAAAATATGCAATTCATTCCTTTTGTTAAAAAATTGGGGAAGGTCCATTTTACGCAATTTTTCTATGCTACGATAAAGTCGCGTGAAAAATGTACGTTATTACTTCACCCCTTTCTAATTTGCGGATTACTCGGTTTGAGCAATATCCTCCCAATACCGACTCTCGATAATCAAACTCGGGAATCACAAAACTCTTGCAAAGCTTTCAAGAGATAAGTCAAACACAATGTACATCCTCTGTCTATAAAATAGCATGTACCCTAGACCTGTTGTATTACCCACGCCTCCGAAAATCACTCGTCCCCGAGTGATCATAAAGTGCATATTTCCCTTAAATCAGCCACCAACCCGATGCGTAATTAACAAACATGATCACAGATCTAATTCAGAATCAGTGGATCTGATACCCTAGATCCACGAGTCGTCGTAAAACTAAAGCCAAAGCATAATCACTCATCGCTACAAAAAAAAAACCCAGTAGATCTAAAAAGACCAGAAACTGTATAAAGTTCAAACAAACATGACTGCAAATAATCAGTGATGTACAGTACTACATCTTCCAGTACAAAAATCAACCCAGCTCGAAAAATGACTTTGTTATCCTATCAATACTGCTAATCAATTCTTGTTCACTAAAAATACTATTTACAGCAATCCCACAATTGATATCGACATTCATATGCTACTTTTTGATCTGCGCATGGTGAAAACATTAGTAGACTATTACCGAATTCTTGTTATGGCAACCGTGATGGCCTCAACATTATGACCTCCAATCACAAGAATATACTCGTTTTCCTCCTGCGTGTTTGTACGAGGTCCCAAAATATCAAGGGCTGGGAGATCTCCTGCTTCACCAGAAATTATGCCCTGAAGTTTTACATAGATTCTTTTGTTTGGCGTTCTTGTGTTGAGAGCAAGCAGTCCATGTCTCAAAATACTTTCGAATATTTTTTGACATTTCAAATGTCAGGATTTTACAGATTCACTTTAACACCATCCGACGTATTGTTTTGGGTGTTAAACATAATTGATAAAAAGACCTGACTCCCAGTTTACTATATATATATATATATATATATATATATATATATATATATATATATATATATATATATATATATATATATATAACAGCTAAGACTATCACCGAATCAAGGAAGATGGCATGCATCTTTCTCAGTAGCCGAATTAACATCTCTACAGTCTTCGCAAAATCTCTTACTCTCATTTATCTTGGTTACCAATACTGCCTGAGCAGCCCTAAGACTCACTGATAATAGAACTACTACCTTCTTCAACATTAACATCGACTTGTTTACCGATTACCTCCCGAAAATGTTACGGCAATTGTCTGGGGATGACTCTGATTGATGCAGTATTTCCTGACTACCCACTTCCGCATCATCTTCTGTAAAATATGTGAAAAGTTCCTTCTACTGGTTTTGAGAGCAGCAGCTTGATCGGGTGTCAGATTTCGGCTTGATCGCTTGAATAACTCATGCAAAGGTAAAGGCAGAACACTAGTCATTTTGCATTGATAATGCTACATGGCTTGGGCCCACCAAACACCGACCTGCCAATTTTCTACATCTTTAGTCGGATTCAAAAACTACATAACAACTGAAAAGGTTTTTCTTATTCCTTTCCTACATTAATATTATTTGGCTGATAAAGAAAAATTTCACCAATCGGAAAAAGATATGCCATTATGTCAGGATGAAGAGTAGCTTGGAAGTTTCTATTTTTATTTAATGAATCAACTACTAATGTCTTTTACTGTTTTAAGTTATGCCAAACGGCGGGCAGAATGTGAATGATATATTCACTTTAATACATTGCCTCTTCTATGTTTTTGGAATCGTCTGTTCTTTTTCTGGTTACTAGCTCCTATTTATGCCCTATCAATTCTAACTGAAGTATATCTAACAAATTTTAATTTGAAGAAGGTCATTTTAATGTAATTTTGACAGAAGAACATGTGCGATGATTTGTTATTCGTCTTCCGTTCTCTGTCCGTTTTCACAAGTTTGTTGCATTACTCCTCTTAAACTGCTTGGAGGAGAGTTGTGAAACTTAACTGCTATTGAATTCTGAGATATGATTGGTCCCTAATGAAAATGGTGTTTTAGGACTTCAAATAAGGCCACGACCGCGACCACCTTGAAGATCAAGTTATCGCATATCCTCCTGAACACATAGTTGTATCGACTTGGTGCTTTCAGTTAAGATTTCTTATGATATGTAGATAATCCTAGCTGAAGATTTAGTAAATACAAGCATGGCCGCCACTCTAAGCATCTTGAAAATAGTACTAAAGTTACTCTTCCTGTCGTATTGATATAAGAGCGGGGAGGGGGCGGTCATTTAAAGATTTGTTATGATATAGATAGTCCTTAACGAAAATGGTGCCAGTCGGACCCGAAACATGGATGTAATGGCGGCTGTCTTAAACTAATTAAATATCTTGTAATCACTAATCATCCTGAACAGCTGGTTATATCGACGTGGGTGTGTCTCTAACATACTTTTTTATAACTACATGGTCCTAAATGGTACAAAATGACTTTAGTCATGTAACCCGAGCGCCGTCTATATAAGCAGGGGTTTGACATCATATGTGGTATGATGTTTCACCACGGGGGCTAACGGGTGATAAGGACTACTTTAGACATCGAATGTAGTCTCAGGACAGAGATGGATAGGTTGATCAAATATGAAAACGCTCAACTGGCAACGTGTGGATAGATGCCATGGCTCCTCCGTATAAGTATTTAATTGCTGCCAGACAATTCTACATCATGACAAGAAGAAAAATGAAGCTATTCATGGGAACTGTTGAGATATAGGTGACCTCATTTGGTGGCACTCTACAGTTTCGTATTTTGCATAGCGTTACAATTTTAAAGAAAAAGAATTCCCCCGGGTTTCCTCCCTAGTTATACTGGCTATTTAACAAAGACCTTGTATATCTTAAGTATTGTAAAAAGAACCTTTAATTCCCTTAATTTTGGTGTATGATTGATGGGTGTAATATGGGTTATAGAGTATACAGCTTGGCCTTACTCCAGATGTGCACCTTTCAAAAAAGTGCTAGCTCCACTTGGTCATTTTCACTTCCTGAACTTCAGAGGTAAATTGTAAAAAAAAAGAGCCGATAACTTTTTTTACATTTTATATATTTGGTAATTCATTCATTGCACTTTCAGAAGCTGGTATTGTCTAGTCTGGCAAAATTCATTTTCCCTATTTTAATAACTGCTAAAGATAGTGTACTTTAGACAAATTCAGGCTGATTTTTGGAGTACGAGGGAGCAGTCATTTTAGTTAGCAGTGTGCTAAGATCATTTAAAATTTCCAAAAGTACAATATCCAAAGAAATGTCAGTCACATTATATCAAAGTAGCATAAAGGTATGCCAACATTCTCTCCACTGTGCATGTTTGAAATGCAAACAACTTCACCTTACATACGTCACTCTCTCAAAAGTACATAATAACTGGTGAGCGCCCCCTTTGCAATGTTTATTATTTGTACTTCGTGTGTGTGAACACGTTATCCAGCATTATTCAAATTCTTCCTTCGATATGCGTAAAGAAAAGAACAGAATGGATTCCACATTTCTAACCTTAGCATCTTCGATACAAATTTCTACATAATTTAGACACTACAGTAATCATTAACTAAATTGGTGTTGGTGGTGGGGTGGTACCTGGCCCCCTGTCTTTGAGAGCATCTGAATGTGAATCGACTATTTATTTAAAATAGAAAATACTACATTATTTTTGCTAGGCATTATGTGATCCTGAGTCCATTGGTGTCATAGTCAGTCCGTGCGTCGTTTTGTATCCGTCTTATGAAATATTATTCAGTTTTTATTGTAGTATTTCGGGTGTACTCGTGCAATTGTCGAGGAGGTCTCGTACGTTTCCTTATTTCCTATTTTATGTATTATGCTTTGTTTTGCAGTTGGTTCAATGGAAAGATGAAAAATGCCATAACAATAAAACGGCGAGGAATGAAACCCAAACTGGCAGACGACACTCTATATACATGTACTTAAGACTGAATTATCTTTTAATTTCACTACCTTCCAAAATACCCGGATGTAGTACTGATCCAGTGATTTTCAATCCCGAATGTTAACTTTATCGTATCCGTCAATACGGGATTTTAAAACGCAAAAGAATTATTAGTCCAAGATTTATATGTATACACTACTGCAGGGGAAATGTGATCCTTTTCTCTTAACAATGCGATGCTACTCATTGCTGTTTTTAAGCTGTGGTTTGGAGCAGTAAAAGAATCCACCATAGTTTGTACATATGAATAAATGTGAATTTACAATATCAGATATGTCGATAAACTATTATGTTTGACCTTTTAGCATATTGACTGTAAATTTTGTCTGAATAGTTACACATGCAAAGCACTGCTTATCACCTATAATGTTTCAGGATTGACTTGGACACTGCACTGATACTTTTTTTCATATGGATCTGATTTTGGATTCTGTTCGATCTCTGTGTCAGAACATTCGAAATTTGATTGGATGGGGTGGTTAGTTATTACCATCGCCTTCAAAACAGTATTGGCTATATCTGGCCGAGGAAATAAAACCTAAGTGCCTTTCCCAATGACACAGGCAGACTGCCGTTCTGTGGTATTATCAAAGCTACGATACTTCAGTTACTAGTCCGAAGCCTTGCCAACTGAACCTTTGCAACTCATGGATAATTAGGAAAGACACGATTTTATCTAACGAAGAATAAGTCGAAAAGAGAATGATTGTAAAATATCACACTGATGTACTTCATCTGAGTAATAAGTTCTTATAACATTTTCCTTTGCATATTGACAAATAGCTGTATCAGAATTTATATAAAAATATTTGAGTATATTTAAAACTACTGTTTTTTAACAGTACTCGTAATAATTATAAACGCAAAAACGCCCAAATCATACTTTTCGTTCCGTATTTTAGTATATGCATTCATTTTTAATAAAGTAAACATATTAATTCCTTCAAAAATGTACCCGCACAATGAAAATGATGTACATTCAACAGAGAACAATCATCCTGCTAGGTTCTGAGAAAATACTGATAAGTTTGCAAGTTAATATCCCGGTGTCTCCACACAACAATTTTTGCAAACGACTACTTTTTAGTATGCAGATTTTATTTCTATCGTGCATGATCAATATCTAAAAGTCGAACATTGACTCGAAAACTTGTGTGATCGATACAAAGCTTCGTAGAACAGCAATTTCAGTACTGGTATCAAAATAAGAGGTGGGGTGGTGTAGCAAAGGTAAACATAAAATAGACAGCACATTCTATGTGCCTGAACTGTTCATTTTTCTCATCTTTCAAACATTTCTGTATTTCAAGACTTTTTCTAAATATGTGTATATCGCTTAAGAATATGTACATGTTTGTTAATATTTACACTGAATGTGGTCATAAAATATTTTTCAAATGTGCCTAAGAAACTTTTCAATGTTTTAATCCAAGATGTCTGTATCACTCTTTATATGCTTGTAATTAGTTACACTGCATGTCTTTTTTCAAGAATTGTAATTATTTTTTTATTCTTATCAAGGGAATTTTTAAAAAAGATATGATGATAGATCGTTTTATTTTTGCTATAAATTTATATTTTGTTGAACTTTCATCTTGTAATAACAATAATAGAGTAAATAACAGGAATGGAAATTTGATTTTTAATCAGCAATACTTAATGATAGTATTAATATTGTTGTTTTAAACAAGTTCCCCTTCTCTTATCATGCTCTGCTTGTTTTCAAAAGTGTTGTATCATGTTTCAAATATAGAAAGGTTTAGAAAAATAAGAAATTGATAGCCTAAATTGTGCTTGCCATTTAAAAATCAATCGTCTTTGTTTCCATGTGCAATTTTATATATAGAACGATGTTTTGATTTCCTTTGGAATTTAATAAAGTTTAACAAAACTATTTTATTGAGTGCTAAGTTCTTGTCTGGTTAGAGGATTAATGTCTTGGTCAGGGCCGTAGAGAGCGATTACGGACCCTGGGGTAAGAAACACCCGGGACTCTCCTAGTTCTTGTCCTAACAAAATTTTTCTTTATAAAATTAAAAGTGTTGTTCGGCCCGGGCCCCCTTACAGGCCCGGGCCCCGGGGATATATCCCCGGTTGCCCCCCCCCCTTGTCGGCCCTGGTCTTGGTCACCTCCTGTATCTCTCAGAATGTGTTGCTTTGTAACCCCTTTTGAGAGTGACATCTGCAAATGTCACTGTGAAGAAAAGATGTTACAATGCTCATAATAACTGTCATAATAGAGAATTTTCCTCTGAATCCTCATCTTGATACTAGTATCTATGATCCTAAATCCTGCATCTGGACATCAGGTGTATATCAGTGCAAGATAATGTGACAGGGCATGATTACATGTCGGTTACCACTAGCTTTCTTAAAGCTTTCTTAAAGCCAGATATAAAGAACAGAATGCAATAAAATGCTTTGATTTGTTTTGGAAAATTAATTTTGAATTCAGAGTACCTAGTTTGAGATTTTGGGTTTCATTGGATACCGTGTCAATTGTAAAACAACTGTTTTCATTGAATACCAAAGAAAAAGAACATAATGAACATAAAACAGGGACACAATAACTGCAACATTAGGTAAAAGATAGTTAAGATAAAATAAGAAAATAAAATATATTTGAAACACTAAGATACTACGTGCAAAAATATTCGTGTGTTAAAGAATACAAATACAAATTCAGACGTTATTACACATCAAACATTTGTACATGAAACAACTGCAAGATTCCAGAACAATTAGTAAATGATAATGCTATTTATCACAGTACATAAACATTAAAATCATTTACACACTAGACACATCTTTTGTTCTTAACCGTTTTAAAGTGCGAAGTGGAATGCGCATCTAGTGGGAGGTCATTCCGTATCGTGTACCCAGCCCACTTAAAATAATTGCTGTATTTTCTACCATTGTAAACATCCAATTCTGAGTCTGATTTAGTACTCTGAACCAACAATTTAAGTAAAATCAACAAGCAGTTTATTTCTTTACAATACGAAATGAAAATTCAGAGACACAGCATTATGAATAAAATTCCAAATAATCCTAACTGTCCTTTCACAAGTCCAAAATATAGAATGTTTGTGCCAGCATGTCAGGTTTGAATTCTTCGAGAAGTTGATCGATTTCGTCGGAATAGATCGGTACACCACCTTCACCGTGTTGGTGTGTGAAACATGAAACCCTCAGAGTGCTATGCCATATTTTCACAACTCACTGAAAAAACCAAAGGGGTTTAAAATGGATTTGAGCTTCAGATATTGTATAAATGTATTCATCCAGCAAAGGGATATCAGCAAGAAAATAGGAGTCAACGAAGTGTGGCAACGAACACGTCGATACATGCGGTGGATTGAGGCATCCATGTCAATACACTTTCTTCGGTATCAGGAAGGAGTCATACTCGCCTGACAGGCTTTGAGAAGGTTCCAAAAATACATTCTGTGGGTGGTTAGTGACAATGAAATATACCTGCTTAATCAGGGCACTTGGGCGATGTCCAATTTGTTTACATGTCTCCTAAAGAAAGATATGAAACTTCCAGCCTTTCAGTGAACATCGAAAAAACGAGTCTTGCGGTGATTTAATTATGTGCAGTGACTACCGTAAAATCCGACGAGATCTAGAGCCTTTTGTTTACATATTGTGGGCTTAGGAAATAGTAGTACAATTCCAAAACTAGCACCACTCCGCCAGCACGGCTGCCATCTTAACAAATTATTGTAATTACATGGATATTCAGATATAGATTTGGCCATACTTTTTATAAAGTAGATTTTCCTAATCCAAAGATCGCTTATAGGGCAAATATAATACACGGGCCTTAAGGACTCACTGGACTAATTCGGTTCCCATAGTAAACCTATGTAAACCATAATATTCAAAATTCTAAACCTTTCAATTTCTGAATGCTCATGATCAAATAAATTTTTAGCAGTATAGATGCATCCTTGATAACAGCTTCTGTGTACAGAAAAGATTACGAGCCGGAGCAAATTTTGGACCTACATGTGTTTGAAACATGTGCTTTCAATTCCGCACCAAAGAACCAGGTGCTAATTTAAGTAATGAGTGTTCCAAACTCAACAATTGTTAAAGGACTGAAATTCCATCAATAAAACAATGTCTCTATTATTTCAGTTACAACTTGGATAAGTTCTCAAAAGAATATTTTTATTAAAATCTAACTTTCATTATCAACCAATACTGGCCAGCCAAACTCATATATGCTCTATTTTATGTTCACCCATTTCAAGACTGGTTTCCATTCTTCCATACCATTAGTACTGTGTGTTCTTCAGAATGGCCGTACCAAGTTTCCAGCCATATTCAGAAGTAAAATCAGAGCAAAGCGCCTGGAGATCGCCCATAAACAAGACAAGCATATAGATGTCAAAATAGTTGATTTTCTATTGTTTATCAAACCACCACCACCGTCCACTATTATCAAACGAGAACAGCCGTATCAAAGCAAATTCAGCGGCAAAGGTTATGAACTGCCGTAAATTTTACTTCATGTCTATGGCTTCAACTAACTCACATCTCCGATAAAGATAGATCTTATTGCATATTTACATTCTTCAAGATTGGATCTAACATTTTTTTATCACGACTCTTCGTAGTTATCATTTATGTGAAATCTTCTTAGTCCTAGCTAATAGACAAGATGCTTGATATACTGGACTTGATCTTCTAGAGCATTATAATAAAACTTGGTTCTCTAGAGCATTATTAGAAAACTTCGTGCTCTGGAGCATTATAATAAAACTTGGTCATCTAGAGCATTATAATAAAACTTGGTCCTCTGGAGCATTATAATAAAACTTGGTCGTCTAGAGCATTATAATAAAACTTGGTCTTCTGAAGCATAATAAAAAAAAACTTGGTCCTCTAGAGCAATATTATCAAACTTGGTCCTCTAGAGGATTATAATAAAACTTGGTCCTCTAGTGCATTATAATAAAACTTGGTCCTCTAGAGCATTATTGTAAAACTTTGTCCCCTGGAGTAATATTATAAAACTTTCAAAGCTTCTCTCTTAAAATCTTTTCATATCTACCAATTCAGTTTCAAATGTGTGACATATGATCCACAAGAAGACAAATGCTTTCCTTCATGAACGGCTTTTTTATTTTAAAAATACAGGATAGGTACCTAGAGAAATGAATATTAACTTTTGAAGAGACCAAACATACGTAATTTTTTAGTACCATCTGCTAGATGTTCTCTACTTGTTTCATTTCGGAATAAGTCAACGGACTGCCCATGTAGTCTGCACTTTGTCGTCACCAATTGAATATTACGTGAATTAAAACTACGGACAATATTGTATTATCTATATAATTTAGCTTATGGATTAGATGCACTGACTTGGGTAGTTGTTTGTTTTTTTCATTTGTTTGTTTGCTTGCAGTGTCCCAAAGACAGATTCTCACTGTAAGCATCACGCAAAATGCTATCTGACATTGCCTGGTATTTTATCAGCTGATGCATGACATTTAAGTACAGGAGGATATAGTCCCAATTCAGCAAAAGTACCTAAGGTGCTCTTTTTTTTTTTTTTAGTCAATCTATAATTGAATTGATCGTACCCAGGTTACAAGTTAATCTATTCCAATTTTAAAATACATTAATATTTTTTGTATCAGTACAACTGCATCCACGAACTTCTAAGGCATACATGGATATTTTCTTTGATGTACTATATACATTTTGAAATAAAATAAGGACTTTGTGATAAATTTACTACAGCAGATTTGAAAGAGTGCATGACACTAACTATCAAATCTGGTAGGTATATCCATTCACAGCTTGAAGCAAAGTTTGTTTAAGATATATTCAACTTCACATTACTGTTAAATGAAACAACGTTTGTATTTCTGTGTTCAGTGCTAGTTTCCAGTCGTAACAAACATCCGACAAGCGGTTAAGACTATTTTGAAGACCATCCCGAAAAATAGATTGCAATATTACATCATCTAGGAAACCATGTGTTTAAAACTTTCCGATCAAGAATGGAAGCATGGCTGCATGTGTTACCAAAATCAAAGATCAATTAGGTAGATACTAAAGAGCACTGGGTTGCGTACGCAACCCTGTCTAACCCCTATAATCGAGGGAATACTAAAACTAAGAATAACTCTAATTGTTATGAATCGACCGAATTTTCTGCAACCTGACTGGATATAAATGATCACGTAATACTGATCAAGAATGTTTTTTATACGTCGGTAAATTCTGCTGACTAAGTTTGGTTCCGGGTTTCCTGATAATTTTATGTGACGCTTATTTATATCAACGTCGTACACCATAATAATATTAAGAACAAGCCCCAACTATCCACCTTTATGATTTGCGACCAAAATGTGCATTAAAATCGCCCATTAAACGTTAAAACAATGTAACTGCATAGTCATTCCTGAACTCTAACACTCACCCCTTTTGCCAAAGAAAGCATAAGTCCTCCGGACCTTATTTACTTTGTGAGTAATTTGGTAAAATTTCCACATCGATAAATACCCAACCATGATCATTTAATCCTATAGTGACGTTGGTATTTACGGCATAATAAATATCTTGATACACATCAGCTATCATGATACAGATTTGGCCTTGAATTCTCTCTTTATATAACTCATATGGGATCCATGCCCACCAGACTGTATCAAATGCCTTACTAATACGAATATTCAGGTGGCCTAAATTGTTAGAGCGTCCGCCTCGGATGCATGAGGTCGCGAGTTCGAACCCCGGCCGAGTCATACCAAAGACTTGTAAAAATGGTACTAGCAGCTGCCTCGCTTGGCACTCAGCATTAAGTGGTTAGTATTAGGACTGGTTGGTCTGGTGTCATGTCTGCGGCACGATACTCCAGTACTAGACATCACTATAAACTGCCATACTGCAGATATCGTGGAGGTATGACTGAAAATTATTTAAAGCTACGTTAAAAATCCAAATCTCTCTCTCTCTCTCTCTCTCTCACACACACACACACACACACACACACACACACAGACCTTACTAACATCTATGAAACACACGAAAAGTTTCCTTTTCGTGATTGTACTTGTTTATCAATGTTTGTCAAAGGAAAAGGTTATCAGCTGTACTGCAGCTGTTTGCTTGTATGTTTTTTTTTCCTCGGAATCCATACAAAAGGTCCTCTAAAAGTTCACATGTTTTACAAAAAAGAGTTACTCTAGAGCTATTATAGACAATATTAATATGCTAAGGGTGCGTGATAGAGTCATGGCTCTGTAATGATCTACTCTGTTTGGATCGCCTTATTTGAAGATTGTAGTCGAACAAAATATCCTCCATACATCTGGGGAAATCCTTGTCTGAGTATCGTATTAAAACATCTGCGTAAGTAGTGAATATTTTAAGTCAAATACCGTTTTATTATTTTATTTAATATGAGATCAATACTGCAATGCTTTTTATTTTGCAAGCGATGTACATGACATGTTATTTCTTGAACACAAATGAGGTCATTATAGATAGCAGCACTGGAGTTGGAGCTGACATTTTATTATCTAATTTGTGAAGCTTTTCATTTCACATGAGTTAAGAAAATCCTTTTTCCGAGACTATCTATGTTTTCTTTTTCGTACCCAACTTTATCAGCGTGTGACTGAATTTACAAATAAAACTGATGTCTTTACAGGACTGTGATCTAAGAAATTAGTTAGGGCTAGACTTTGAAGTGTTTTATAAGATTCGGAATATCAGTTACAACATATTAAACGGCGCTGCTTCCGTTGTATTCAAAGCCCCAAATAGCGCAGCTTTCATAAATTTCACCATTCTTCCAATCTAACTAAAGTTTGGAAAGAATAAAATGATTTGCTTTAAAAAAAATCAATCTGACATTAACCGTTCTTTATAATAATAATCAAGATGTCAAGTTTAAACGACCTTTAAATGTTCGGTTTAGAATTAAGAGGTGCCACGATATTGTTTCTATTTATCTTCCAAATTTTAGCTCTGTATCATACTGGATATTAGAGCTATACCAATTTGCAGCCACCTCTTTGCAGATTTTATTGGTGAAATTCATACAAGAAAAAAAAAATAGAAAATTTTCTTGCAAGAAAATGCAACATCATCGGCACATTAGATGAGCTAAAATACGAAAATATGCGTATTTTGATGAATAAGATTTTTTTCTCAAGTTTGTGAGAGTGAGAGAGTAGATAAAGAAACGACTGACTATCATAAGAAACAGAAAATGAAGTTTTTTGACATGTGGAAATTGTGTTGTGCCATGAAGAAAAAACCCCACAGGTTTTTCTGCATAAAATGTCCCGTGTTTTCCATTACCGTCCTTTATCTAATTGATTGACCAAAAGGTCACATCGTCAGAGCTGGAAGGCACTGTATCGTAGCCGTCGGTTTAACATGTTCATTGATGGACCGAGTCGTCCAGGCAGAATCGAATTTCTCATACGTGTAATTAAACACAAATCGCTTTTGTTCAATATCCTCCACAAAGTATCGTGTAGAGTTACGAAGTGTGGCAATCGGTTTACACGTTACAGCAAGAAAGTTAAGGAGAATCCATTTCGTTTGTAAAAGGTTCATTGCAATGAAGACGGAATAGTGTCTGACTCTAATCACCACGCATCTCACCATCGATGACACATTATAAGAAGATGAAGAAGTTAGATTCTGGTTTAGGTTTACACACAAAGGACATCACACAATCAGCCTCAGTACTTATTGTGTAGCTTAATCTGAAGTCCAAGAGCAGAATCATAAGGTCAAATGTTGGCTAAACACTAAGGAACACGCTGGCTGTATTCTGCTTATGACGATACACGTCAGTTGCTACAGGCGTATTTACTGATATATTTAGAACCTACCACTCGAGATTATTCGAGATTTCGAATGAATTTGTTTCACGATTGGTGTCAGTAGTAGGTTCAGTGATTTGCATGTCGCCGTCCTCGTTTTCGTGTTCCCACTAAGACAAAATCTATAAAACAGATCACTTACATCATGCCTGAGAGTAATCAACGTGTCTTCATTTCAGTCCCATCCACCTGCCAAACTGATTCGTGCACTGTATATCAGTCGCAAAACAAAAATTCACAAACACGGTTGCATTTTTAGAAGACAGTCTCCAAGAATCATTACGAAAGTTTTCTTTGACAGCACGTCATTTACAGTAGGGAATTATTTACATCCCTCATCAAACATAACGTTTTTATTTTCTTCGAAACAAATTAAAATAGCTTTTAACACAATTGGCCGATCTAAGAATTGATACTCAAACTAAAATCAGATTATGTTCAAACTGGGTGGAAGTGGATCTTTAGTAGAAGTGGTTATTCGTTCCCTTTTGCGACAGGTATCCAAATACCGTAGCCAAAGCTATAACGGCAAAACTCAAAAAAAAACTCAAATCCAATAAAAGCACAAAAATGATTTATGTCTGGTGTTTCCAGTCTGCAGAAAAATTGGAAACCCATTTCTAAAAGTACTATTACTCCTCTTCCTTCGTCGTCTTCTTCTGCTGCTTTTGGCCTTAGCGGCCAAAAAATGTCGCACCTCCCAAACAAAAGTGCAAGACAAAATATGAATATTACAATGTTTACTGGATTTCATCAAACATGAATTAGCATGACTTAGTCCATTGACAATACCTAGTCGTCCAGTGATGTCCAATGTCATGTCGGTACAACGTCCCTTTATCAAAAATATGCTATAAAAGAGTCACTTCTGTTCATCTGAGCAAGATGTCTTCTTCTGTGAGTTCGCAGCATCGACGACGTCCAAAGGGGTCTTCGAGAAATAAAACCAGGCTATTCATTCTCTTTTAGCTAAACATTAGGATGCATTGTCAGGTCAGGTCAATGTGTACCAACGAAAGTGTCCCAATGTAAAACGAAACCACTCAAATACCACCTAGTGAAATCATAGATACGGTCTGTGTATGAGAACGCATAAAAAGAAACGGCTCATTTGACCAATATACCCAAAGGGTGATTATGATAACGTTATCACCTTCTTCTTCGACAATGGTGAAATAGAAAATTCCAATGAGTCTGAAGAAAGAAGTGCTCGTATGTTGATATTAGGATCGATTACTATACCTCTTTTATGGAGATTGTTGAGATGAACATGAAAAGACAGACCCTTCCGGAAGGAAATTAAACCCTTGCACCTACGCCATGTGGAACGATGAAATTGTTTTGTTCGTTGAAACTCCATCGTTGATACGAACAACGGAAAATCGCTTAACCCCTATCTTAATCATACTGAAGTAACGCATTTACAACAAAAGTTAGTGGATCAAACAGATTTGTCAGAAAATGAAAGCTCTCAACGGTACCGACAATTATTTATTGCAGCTTCAACTGTTTCTTCAAAAACTTAAGACGAAACTGCTAAGTCTGATTTGAGATATTTCAAGAATGTCATCCAAACCGAAGGAAAAAAGCACCAGCTACCAGAAAGACAGATACGACCACGACAATGGAAGAACCAAAATAGAGAAAAGTATTTCCAACCCTCTCTGTCCAAGCATCGTTTCCTCTTTGTGCTGCGGCCCTGTTGGCACCCTCTACATTATTTCGATCAGAAATGAAGCCTGGTCAAAACGATGATGTCGACAGCCTTTTCTTCAAAAACCAGAAAGAAGTGAAGACAGAAGTGGAAAGGAAATAAATAAAAAAGAAGTCTAGAAATAGGAAACGATGATCTCTTTTGAAACCTCATTACTTATACCTATTGCTTGTCGGACACATCATGCGTCACAATCCAAAATACCACACGACCCTAAGACTATCGAACCTTGGGTGATTAAATTGAACCACAGTAAGCACACACTTTTCACTAGCATTTACTACAATCATGCCCATGTGGCTGACAAGAGAGAAATTCAAAAATTGTATTGTGTAGCCAAAATCTAACTCAAACGTGTACATCTTCAGGATGCACGATAATGATTACAAGAACGAGTTACACAAACCAATGCAAAAACAATTGAAAGAATTTCAACGAAAGTTGCAGGAATCGATCATTAATGGCAAGTGGACTTAATGGATGTCTCTCATTGAGCTTCGAACAATCGAGGTTACAAATATTTGTTTTCTGTCTTCCGTGCTTGTTTAGTTTTGGATGGTCTCCTTTGACATCTTAAACACGCTCGTGGTTAGAGCGAGCTTTAAAACAATCATCTTGAAACAAAATCTTCATATCCTCTACGATGACCAAGTGATAAATGCACTGAATTTCTTAACCAAGCCTGCATCAGAAAGAATCGAAAAAGCAACACATTTGTATTATTCTTGCAGTGTGATGAATGCGACAGTGACGAGTTAGAATTTGGGACACCAGTAGCAGATGATGTTGTGATTAGCACACCCAGAGGTCAGAGGAGACACCATACTACCTCCAGCAAGGTAACTGATTTTTTTTTTCTTGAAAAGTATCATCAAAGAAATGTCTTCATAAACCTGTCTGTATTGTCCCCCCCCACCACCCGTTCTCTGTGGCCACTTTGAAAATCGCTTTCAGAGAGCTTACCATTTTAGATAATATGCATGGACACTAAATAGTAAATTTGTTTACAAGAAACATCAGTGTTGCCCAAGACTCAATATGAGTGTGTGTGTGATTTGGATTTTTAATGTAGCTTTTAAAAAATTTTCAATCGTATTGCTACGATGTCTGCACTGTGGCAATTTATAGTGATGTCTAGCACTGGAGTATTATGCCACAGACATGGAGCATGATGTCCCACCCTGTCACTTTTTCCTGACACCAGGCCGACCAATCCTAACACTAACCTCTTAATGCTGAGCGCTTAGTGCGGCAGCTGTTAGTACCATTTTTTATAAGTCTTTGGTATGACTCGGCCGGGGTTCAAACCCGCGACCCCCCTCATCTGAGGTGGACGCTCTAACCACTAGGCCACCGGAGTGGTCCTCAATATGAAGTTATAAAATCATTTGCCCTGTCAGACAAATCCCATTAGATACTACTAACTCTGAACACCTAAAATTGTATTTCCTGTTCAGGGCAGGTATTTGTCCTATTAGCATGCCTTTACTACAGTTGTACTTGCCAGTGATTTTGTTGAACCCTGCTTGCAGCTGAATGTTATGCTCAATTTTAAATGCGATCACAAACTGGAAGATAAAAGCATAACACAAATTGCAATTTTGCTTTTGATTGCAGCATGGTACACAGGCACCGAGTCTGACATTTAGTTATAATGACTTCTGATTATTATTAACATTAACAAGATATGTGATGTATATATTTTTGTTAATTTCCTGATAGGTGGAAGTGCTGGATGTAAGTTCAAAAGTTGCAAAAGTTTCAGAACCTGTTTCAGAACCCGTTTCAGAACCTGTTGTTACTTCCTGAACTATAGGAACTCAAACATTAAGCACAGGAGACATCCTTTCTACAAAAATGTACACAGAATAAGTTAAAATGGCAAATGTCAATCAGACAACAACAGAATTTATCCGAAACATCAACAGGGAAAGTGGAAATTGTTTTCAAGAGGATCCTCATTTATTCACAAATGAATCTATAGTGGAGTTACACAAACAGACCTTATTGAGCAAGACATACACTCTTAAAGACATGGCTGAGTTTTTAGGTTGTGGAAAATCATATTGGAGAAAATGTGTATCCGAATTATAAAAATGAAAAGTAAATTAAGAGGAGAGAAAAAGGAACAGTTTATGCAGGAAATATTTTCTGTCAAAGAGAAATGTGAGATACAAACGCCTAACATCTTTACAGATGTGGAATCTTTAGCTAAAAAGGAAGTTCTTTCCCAAACACTGGTAGATTTAAAAGCAGTCTTTGACGAAAAGGATAAAGAAATTGCAAAACTTGAAATAGAAAAACATCAGTTCCAAACAGAAGGACAGTCAAGGAATGTAAAGAAATCGTTACAACTGAAAAGAGCAAAATACAGTACTTTGAAGCTAAAACTTAAATCCTCACTAGTTAAGATTGATCTCCACAGAAATGAAAAATTGAAATTAAAAAACAAGCAACTTCAGATATCTTTAATGACATTACTTAGAAAGTGCAACTCTCTTTCAAAATTAATGTCAACATATGAGAAAGAAAATGTTGGATTAAAAGCACAACTGCAGCTTGAAAATGAGAAAGTGCTTGGACAAAGTAGCAGTTTGGAAATTGATCACTTGCTTGAGGAAAACAAGAGATTAAGACAAGATTTATCTTACACAGAGGCACTGCTGAATGATCACGACAGTGATGAAATTATTACCTTTGACACAGAAAACAATACTTATTCAGCTGACTTACAGTTATGTGTGATGAACCTTCTGACTGAGAGTGTTGGTGTTCATCATGTGAATAATGTTTTAACATATGTTGCTAGACTGTGTTGTAAAACTTTCACAAGGATGCCTTCTGTTTCGACTATAAACAGAATTGGAGATGAAAGGGCTAGTATTTCTTATATACACATGAGTGAAAACCGTAGTAAAGAGGATAATACCTGTCTGATGTCAGACGAGACGAAAAAACATTGAGACTGCTATGAAGTTTTCGCAGTAAGAGATTCCCAAGAGAAAGAGTGGATACTAGGTCTTAAAAACATGCACAACAAAGCCGCAGAAACATGTTTACAAACTTTGAAAAATGTAATCAGTGACATCAGTGAGACCACAAATACAAACAGTGGGAAAAAAGTTTGGTGAAAATCAGAAACACTATGTCAGACAGAGCGGCCACTGAGAAGAAATTCCATGCACTTCTTGAGGATTACCGCCAAGAACTTCTTCCTTTGATGTATTCAAACTGGAACTCATTGTCATCACCAGAAAAAGAAAAACTGTCAAGAATGAATAATTTTTACTGTGGACTGCATATTCTTGTAAATTTTGCTGAGGTAGCAGATCATGTAGTTCGAAATTTTGAAAAAAAATGTGAAAGATAGTCCCTTGGGTGCAGAAGTACATTCCGAGACAGCGAGATATGCTAGGAGTAGTGAAAGTGGAACTGTGCTGTTAATAAGAACATCAGCCAAATGTCTGGCTAGAGGAGGTGACGAGAAAAGTGGTTGTTACATGGATTTTAAGACATTTTTGAACCAGAAGGATGAGGACGAAGACTCACGGAAACAGAAAAGATCATCAATTTTGGTCCCATTTCGGGGAAACCGGTTCAACATACTTTTCTGTGATGCAGAAGTAGTGTTTTCCTTATCCAATTTAATCCAGGAATTTTTTGACAAAGTTTTTATTCCAGCAAATCTACTTCAGAAAGCTGTGTCATATGATGTACATGAACCTTTGTATCTGTCGCTGTGTAAAGCTTTAGGACTCTGCTCAAAACTAATCACTGCTCCATTTTGGAGAGCTCTAGAAAGCAACTGTTCTCTTCAGCAAGCTCGTATCCTGTATCGATGTTTATTCATTTTTCTTGAAAGAGTTAAAGACGACTCCACTGATTTCATGTGTGGAAATGATGTACCTTTCCCAGAACAGTTGCAGAGAGATGAAATGTTCGATAAATTGATGCAAGCAGATTCATTTGATCAGCAGACATCTCTTGTTCTTCAGCAAATATGTTTATCATGATTTTCACTCTTGCAGAAAGCAGCTAGTGATCATTTGCCGGGAAGAAAGTACAGCACCATGGATGAAACTATGCAAACTGAACAAAGTCAGTGCCAATGCACAACAAATTCCCAGAGAGAATTATTGCTTTTTTTGGATGCTCTAACTCGGTTTCGTCCAGCTGCATCAACTTTATGTAATGAATCTCATATTATGTTTGCCCTCAATAAAACGGGTGAATGGCTGAGCTCTTTGTCAGAGACAGAAAGACTAGAGTATCTGAATACTGCCAGAAGTAAAGGGCGACAGTTGAGAGAGAAGTACAAAGCAAGAATCAAGGAAGTAGAGCAGACTCGTAGAGAAATCCTGAGACAGAAGAGACAAGTATTAGAGAAAAAAGCACATAAAGAGTATTTACATCGAGAAGAAATAACCAACAATATGCTTTATTATGGACTGTGGCAGTTCCCGGAGACTGTTGATCAGCACCTGAAATCTATTACATCAGATTCAGAGAAGAGGAAAGACTTGAAAACCCAACTCCAGTTCTGACAGGTTCTCCTTGGGCAACAGCATCCAAACAAGAAAGTTTTCGAGTTGAGTGAAAAGGGAAAGCTGTACAGTATTAAAAAGCCAACTGAAAATGTGAAAACTTTGATTAAGAGTGCATTAAAATTTGTGAACTCCACACCAGATAACATTTTTATTGGTAAACGTGTTATCCACTACCAACAAGAGAATGACATTCGTAGACCATTCTATGGCAGAGCTATTTCCACTGTGCAAGGTTACCCAGCATGGTTTAATGTAACATATGACAATGATATTTCTGTGTATGTTTACAAACTTGCAGAGGACTATGCTGCTGGAGATCTAGAGATAGTGGTTTAAAGCCCCAATGCTGCAGTTTTTCATAAATTTCACCATTCTTCCAGTGTAACTCAAGCTTGGAAGGAAGGAAGTGATTTGTTAAAAGAAATGCTATCTGACATAAAACGTTATTTGAAATAATCAAGCTGTTAAGTTTAAACAACGTTCAGATATTCATTTTAGAATTAAGAGGTGCCATCAATTCAATCAACAAAGTTGATCATAATTCTATTTTTGTCAGCAGTGCTCCAAAAGTAAAGCTGTGATATAGTTGACAAAGTCTGTAGTGAATAATCTAATAATAACAGTCTCACTTGGCACACAAATTTATGCAAGATGGAATTGAGAGGCAAGCCTGTTTATTTAAAGTGTATTTGAGAAGAAAAAGCATGCATCAGATAAAAATAAAAATTGGGTGAATACTGGTGATCAGCTGGTGCTCTGGAATACTTTGAAGGGTGAACTTGAGCTGCAGACAAACTGACATGTCGTGGTCTTTGCTTATAATGTTTGCAATGGTGACATCAACAAATATTTTGTTCCAGCATTCGAATGAAATCAGCTGAAATATGGATGTGACCAATCAAAATTGGATTTATTCGTACACATGGAAAATGGTCGGGTTTTTCGGATTAATTCGTTCACATGCGGTGATGAAACATCGATATTATCTGGTTGTCATGGAAAACAATGATGTTTAGGACCAATATCTGTCAAGATTCAGTATTATTCAGATGATTTTGAATATACTACTTTTCACCTGCAATGGCAGCATTGGGGCTTTAAGGTGGAATATTGCCAGCCTATTGCACTGCAGTATTTACACAAGAATGTTTTCCAGTTCAGTAACAAGGGAAAATGATATAGTATTCAAACGTTGACTGAAATCTGAACACTTTGATCAGGAGTGGATTATAATCTGTAAACTCTTTACTGGATAATATTTTCATTGGTAAATATGTGATTAACTACCAATGAGAATGAAATTTGGACACCATTCTGTGGCAGAGTTGTTTCCTGTGTGCAAGGTTACATATAATAGTTTAATGCAACATATGATAATGATATTGCTGTGTACATTTACATACTTGCAGAGGACTATGCTGCTCTCGATCTAAAAATAGCTGTTGAAGGTAGAAAATTGCAAATTTCATGGCGGTTTGTGCATGACCCAGCATGAATTTTTTCTCCCCCAATTTGTGCTGAGTTTAGTTGTTTGGTTTTGTTACAGTGTTTGTAACACTTTTTTGCTAACATGTTTTGTTTGTACAACAAGGATTTTTCTAGGATTGTCGACAGCAGAGCCCTGATCAAAATGCTTGGGTAACTAGCATCATTTGACAATAATATGTGATCGGGAGGGAGGTCTGCTGAAATCAGTCTTTTCATATTCCTAGATACATTCTTTGTGTTACATGTTTGTTAATTAACCGTTTGTGATTCTGTACATTGGTTACATTGTAGCATAACATATTGATGAAGAAAACAAACAACTGACTACATAATGTTGATTTGTAAAACGTTTATCACAGCCAATCTGTATCATGATTATTCAGTATCTTCATATTTGTTTGTGAGTCAGTGATTCTGTAAGTGGGATGTACAAGTTACCTAGTAAGAACCTTTTATAATTTTTACTTAATCATAGCAATTTTCAGTCTGAACATACGTACCAGTACAAATTCTGAACTAAATTGCAGGTAAAGTTAGTTATTTTATAGTTGATCAGTCATGGGCTGACTGACTTACAAGGCAGATTGGTACTTCAGTTTTTGTTTAATATGTAAATTAAAAACATATATTGCATGACAGCTTTAGAAATGCACATATTATTCCAGCATTTGATGCATGTAAATACTGCACTTGTACTATTAAAATCAGTATGACTGTACTTTGTCTACTGATCGGTCAATCTCATCAATCTTCAAGGCATATTAAATTTTGAGTCATTAAAAATAAGACTATTCCTCACTGTCCCAAAACTTGTCATGGAGATAAATATTCTTGATTTCAATTTGGTACATTTCCAGAAAAGATATATGACAATCTCCCCAAAAATTTATGTATAACAATATCTGAATGCTTCTATTTCTAATGTAATTTGGGTGTTCCATGACAAAGGTGATAATATGTACCAAAATTTATGTTGCTTAATGGTATTATCTTATCTATTGCAGAGGCTGTGATAGAGAACAAGCAGCAGATCACAAGCTAGAAATTTTAAGTGAAATACTTTGAATAATTCACAGTATTCTGTATGTAAGTGTGGTACGAGAAGACACTAATCAACATCATTGTGAACATTCCGTACTTACATTACTGTTTAAACTTTTTTTTAAGCAGGGGAAGCCCTTGTGGTGTCAAAAGAAACTTTCATTCGGACTTTTTGTGTGTGGGTATATTTAAATTAAAAGAGTATCTAGCATGGTTGGTAGCTGTCACAGTTAGTATTTTGGAAAGGAAAAATGCCTTACCTATGTATCCCGCTGTAAATAGACAAAAATCCATTTACAGGTTTTATTGAATATTGCATTTCTTGTATAATGACATGCTTAGTATGAAATGGCAACTTTTGTAAGATAAGCACAGTGTAAAAGAGAAAACTATTTCTATGTCTTGAACTCCATTGGCTTGCTTTTTCCATACATTGTTAAGTACTAATATTTCGAATTTTGAAACAATGGAAGTTCAAATATTTTTGTCAAAATTTTCTCATTCTTTGAATACAGGCCCTGTAAATTAAAATGTTCCTTCACAAAAAGTCTATGTGAAGCAACATTTATGTGATTATCTCTCCATATTACAATTTTGTCTCTAGCTCATTTGCCCCAAACTAATCAAAAAGGCCGTTAAAAATTGCTATAATTATAATTATTATATATATATATATATATATATATATATATATATATATATATATATATATATATATATATATGTAGAAAATCTATTTTTGGTCCAAATTTTTTAAAAAAACATAGCATTTTATAAACAGCTAAATAATCTTTATGAATGTACCAAATCTGGTTTTGATATCTCTACAAATAAAAAAAAACGCTGGTATACCACTTTTAGGCACAAAAATAATTAATTATTAAACAGTATTAAGTCGATGTTGTTTGAAAAAAATTCATAAAAAATACAATTTCGGCCATATTTTCATAAAATAAACTTTCATATGCTTCTTTCAAATAGCATTACATGTGTGCAAATTTTGATTGAGTTATATTTCAAATAAAAAATTATTGGTTCATACTACAAATGGACATTTGTTTCATTCTTCAAAGAAGAATCTTTAGTGGCGCCTTCAACACTGTACCTTCATCAAAGCAAGCCGAAGACCTTTGATCAAAGGAAGTCAGCAACAAACTTAAATATAAGCATTTTTTCATTTTTCATAGTGATTGGAACATATTTATTGTGCCGTGAAAGTTTCCTGTTTGCAACAAAAGTGCATGCTTACGATTGCTGCCAATGGCGGTGGAAAACCCAAATTACTGTTCCAATATTTTGAAACAATAGATATCTGGCCGTCAAATTAAATGAAGGTGGGACATCTCGCAAGAATGTTTGCTAAACTTTTTAATTTGTTCACATCTTTTCATTTCCCTATGAACAGCCTCATCCCCTTGGCAGCCTCAGCATCAGGGTAGTTGTCTCTGGCTGACCAAAATCAGGGCCAATTAACGTACATGTACATGTAGCATAGAAACAACTATACAGCCACGTGCTACTAGGATAATGAATATCAGTGTGAATTGTTTCGTGAAACATGTTTGTTGACAATGGGATATAGATCAAACTAGGACTACCCTTTGCGTATACAATACATGTTAGTTGTATTTTTTAACGGGATTTGACTGATAAATGAATTTTCTACCATATGATCTAATCACAGGCACTTGATTCCGGGGTCAACTAATGTGTACACTCACCAATGTTAATTGGTGAGTGTACACACTAGTTGACCCCGGAATCAAGTGCCTGTGGATCTAATACTCGAATTCATGGATTTTTCATATACATGTATATTATTTAACACATTGTGGAGTGTACTACTTATATGTAACTTGTCAATATACAAGTGTACAAGTGTATTTCAGACTAGTTGTCTTCATTTAATCAAAATTTCCATCTCTCTCTCTCTCTCTCTCTCTCTCTCTCTCTCTCTCTCTCTCTCACTGGGACAATCCTAGTCATTGACGACAGGTCACCTAAAAAATTTCACTTGTATGCGAAATTTCAATTATTTTCAGCACCACCCCACCCCCCAACATCCACTTATGTCGACAATATTACCTTGGTCCAGAGGATGTTGAGATAAACGGATAGTACTGTATTATGAAAATGGCGACAGTTTTTGAAAATTGGCGACAAAATATTGTGGTTGGCGAAGTTTTTGGCGACAACTTTTTTAAAGCCAGTGCCAACCCTGAGGGGGGAAATCCCCCCTTATGATGAAAACCTGGAAACATCTCTGCATAGCTTTATAAGAATTACTAGCTTTTAAACATATTTTGCATGCAATTTTACTATTGAGCCGGAATTTGTGGAAGTTCTGAATAGCGGTCACTTCGGTGACATTGTCTGCCTGTATATCCATCCACATACTAGATTAATTGAATGTTTAAAAGTTTTGTAGATAAAGCCCTATGTTCAGGTTTTACTTAGCCAAATAGATGGTGTGCTGAATTAAACAGAGCATATTTTGTATGGATAGATCTTTGAACTAAAATGTCCAGCATTCTATGTAAAGCTGTCAAAATTTTAGAAAACTTGTACCAGGTACCCGTTGATCCTAACAATCCGTTACCAGATACCCAATCAAAGGGAAATTGTATTAAATGTGAACCTGACCTGCTTTGTTGTAGGTTCATACATGCCAACCCCCAAGAGAGGTATGAGCACAATCATTACTAATATAAGTGGAATAAAGTGTAATCTGAGTATAAAAATAGCAATTTATGTATTACATGCCATAATTTCCGAAAACTTTGACCAGTTATAATCATCTCCATTCAGTTTGTCGAAGTCAAGATCACACTCTTCAGTGCCTAAAATGGCACATTTTTCCCACAAGAGCATCTATTTTTTAATCAAAATTGGCACCCACATCTCTTGCCACTTCAGTACTATGTTGACCACCATGCTTATCTCTGCATGTTGAAGCTCTTGGTTGAAATCAAATGTTCCAGTAACCAGTTATCATCAGCTCTGTTCATTTTGAAGAAGTAAAGATAACTGTCCCTACTGCCTAAAATCTAAATTTTCCATATGAAATTATATTTTCAACTAATTCCGCAAGCACATCACTGCCATCACTTGCCTTGTCAGTACTGTTTGCCATTGGATAACATTACATTAAAACTCCATTTTTAAATTAAAATTTGTACCAGTTTTTGGCATTTTTTAAACTCGTGCTGTCACTGCATTTGTGTACCTCCTACCATTACTTCTCTTTTTTCAAAAGAGTACTTGTAAAATAATGACATTACATGGTACATGAAGTGGTAGACAGAATGTGGTGAACACATGACTGGAATCATATCCCATCTGAAAAGGTAAAGTATGATTGGAATCATATCCTGTCTGAAATGGGTTAATACTCTAGCAGCTATTTTGATTGAACTTGGATTATGGGCTGATATCATCAAGATCTCTGATCAATTTGATAATTGCAAGGTGTGACAATACTAATTTTTGCTTTCTAGATCAACAAGCAGATGCAGGGAGATTGCTTGCTAAATTCAAATTTTTGTTGAATTTTCTATGTAAAAATTATGCTGTTCACATGATATTTTGTTTGTCCAGCATTGATCTTAGTTGTCAGGGGTAGTGAATTGTTTTCCCCTGAGTGAGCAAGATTCTGGTATATTTATGAGGTTGTCTTTCATCAGATAAAGCTGATCTCTTTACTACTTTGGAAGCAATATTACTGATCTGATTTTGTTTGACTAGGAATATGTACTTGTGTGTGTTTGTGTGTGTGTGTGATTTGGAGTTTTAATGTAGCTTTAAAAACATTTCAGTCATATCGCTACAGTGTCTGCAGTGTTGCAGTTTATAGTGATGTCTAGCACTCGGGCATCATGCTGCAGAGATATAGCATGATGTCCCATCCAGTCACATTATTCTTACACCAGGCTGACCAGTCCTAACATTAACCTCTTAATGCTGAGCACCTAGTGAGGCAGCTTTTAGTACCATTTTATAAGTCTTTGGTATGTATGACTTGGCTGGAGTTCAAACCCACGACCTCCCGCAGCCAAGGCGGACACTCTAACCACTAAGCCACCGGAGCATTCTAATATGTACTTGTATCATCAAGATCTCGGATAGGTAAGACTCGTGCATGTTGTTCAGGTGATTTGGAGCTTATAGGCTGAGCTGTTTACTTCACTGGAAACCATATTTCTGATCTGATTTTGATCAAACTTCGAATATAGTCTTAAATGATCACGATCTCACATGTGTTTGATAATGAGCGACTTAAAATTGATATTACTGAGGCAATCTTGCATCAGGCTGGCTGGACTTGCTACCATTCTCGAGACTGCATTTCTGATAAATGTTTTGTTGAACTTGATAAATACATGTAGACTTAAAATATGAAGATTTTGGATGAATACAGTTATGAGCAAGATCTATGCATAATAATGAGGATGTCTTGTATCTGATTGGCTGATTCTGTCAACACTCTTTTTGTTATCAGATTTAGCAAACTTTGTGTGTGTGTGTGTGTGTGTGTGTGTGTGTGTGTGTGATTCGGATTTTTAACGTAGCTTTAACAATTTTTCAGTCATGTTGCTATGGTGTCTGCAATGAGGCAGTTTATAGTGATGTCTAGCACTGGGGCACCATGTCACAGACATGTAGCATGTAGCATGATGTCCCACACCGTCACATTATCCTGACACCAGGCCGACCAGACCTAACACTAACCTCTTAATGCTTGAGTGCCAAGCGAGGCAGCTGTTACTGCCATTTTTATAAGTCTTTGGTTTGACTTGGCAGGGGTTTGAACCTGCGACCTCCCACATCCGAGGCGGACGTTCTAACCACTAGTCAAAAACTTTTTAAAAAGCTTACATCTTCAAGATTTCTGGTTAGTTTTATTGTGAAGTCTATGCATTTTGATGAGATAATCTAGCATCTGATTGAATGAACTTCTTACCACTTGAGAGATGGTATTTCTGACATGTTTTTAAATCAGATGTTGTAAATTGGGTAATATCTTTAGGATATCTGATGATGAAAACAATAATTTGTACAAAATTTTTATAAGTATTAAATATGAATCTTCTGCATAACTTAAATGCAGACCTGAGTGGAATGCAAAAATGGAACATAATCAAAACGAATTCTGATTGCATTTTAAATGCAAATGAAGTACAGATTTGGTAAAATAACCTGTTTCACATTCTAGGTGTACTGTGAAGTCACAATTTTTAGTTGAGTACAGTAGAACCTGTCTTGAAAGACTACACTTTCTGCAACAAAAAAAAAGTATGGTCTCGCAATACAGGCCACAATGCTATATAATCAACAAATTTGTGCATTGAAGATATGGTCTCTCATGACAGGTGGTCTCACATAGCAGTGGTCTTTCAAGACAGGTTTCACTCTACTAGTTTGTGTGATTTTGTGGTTGCTGCCAACTATGAAATTGAAAAACCCAATGAAAAATTATCTTTCCACAGAAAAAAAAAGGACTCATTCCTCAATCCACAAATTAAGTACATATAGCAACAAAAAGGTCATTATTCTCAAATCCTTGAAAATTTATACCTATGAAAATAAATGAATTCATATTGCTCAGCAGGCATGATTTTAAATTAAAGAAACAAGAGCTGGAATTTTTTAAAAAAATCTGTGAGTAAAAGATTTATATTTCATGTCCATTTAATAAGAAATGATCAAGAAAAGAGTTTTCAAAATTAGTAATATATATATTATTGACAGATTAAAGCCTGCTCTGAAATTTACATGCAAAGATAGCTTTGGAGAAGTCTTGCCTCAAAGTTTTTAAACATATCTTGTCTCAGAGTTTTTGGAGATGTCTTGTCTCAAAGGTTTTAGTAAATCCTTATTTTCAGTCTCAATGAATTCAGATCCAGTAGCTGCTGGTGCTTATTGTGCAGTAAAGCATCTAGATGACTTTGATTATTCTGTACATTTCAGATTCTTATTGCCAGTATTATGTGCAGCTACAGCAAGGAAGACTGGACAGAACTGGCCAGCATGGCTGAGGTAGGAACATTTATTAATTCACAAAGTTATTGTTATTAAGGCCAAGCTGGACAAAGTTGGCAGAGACCTATAGTAATTGCGCATCTGTCCATCTATCAACAATTGGGTGTCTTTACTGGACATTTTTTAATCTTAACCAAATTTGGTATGCACTTTTATAGTTATGAGATGTCACTTCCAGCTTTTTGCATGATCTTTTTGAGTTGTGATGGTCCCAGATTGTTTCAACCAAATTTATATGTTGACAGGTTCTTGAGTGACATCTTTTTCCAGCAGTCCATGACATTGTTTACAGGAGTCATGCACCCCCTCCCCCTCCCCCGCCTCCCCAGTTGCTTGCCCTCTTCACTGTGGTTTTTCTGCAGCATAACTATAGCAAGGGCTTTTGGATTTCAACCACACTTTGCATGCAGCTTTATATTTATAAGATTATTAATCAGTTCAGTTTCCAGCATTCCATGACATAGTTTTCAGCATTTATGCCCACTGATGGCATAAATATTTTAAAATTCTGTTAACTCCAACCTTTGGTTTTCACAGCACAGTTTTAATCAATGTTTGTTGGATTGCAACCAAATTTGGTATGTGGCTTTCAGTTGCTGAGACGATGAATGATTATGATTTCCATCATTCCATGATTGGATTGAGAGAGTTATGGCATCTGATTGTGCATCCTCCTGACTTTGGGTTACACAGCCTTGATTTGACAAGGATTGTTGGACATAAACTGAATATTGAATACATCGTTATATTGATTAGGTTTTGAACAAGATCAATTTCCATTATAATATAATATCATTTACAGGAATTAATGTCACTCAGTTCACACTGTCAAGTTTGCTTACTGCAGCAAAACATTACTGAGGTGAGTTTAATTTCTACCAAATTTATCATACTCGTTTCTATTGATCAGGCCTTGAATTAGTTTAATTCTGGTGATCCTGAACATTTACCAGTTAGAGCCACTGGTATTGCTTCCTTCTGACTTTGATTTCAGTAGCATTACTTTTAGAAGAAATGTTGAATTTCGACCATATTTAGCATTCGGCTTTACACTGAATGAGTTTTTTTTCCAGCATTCTATGTTATCATTTAAAACAGTTATGGCTTCCTGCTCATCATGAAAGAAAATCTTGGACTGTTTCAGGGAATGTGGTTTGTATAACTAATTTTGACCAGATTCTTTAAGAAATTTGCATGTTGTCTTTAATTCTTTTTTATAATTTTACAGAATTTTAAAATATTTATCCTTTATATTTTGTCTTGTTGTACTTGAATGTTTTATGTTTATTTGGAAGGTTTTATCTTCGTTTGGTTATTGTTGATTTCTTGCTCTCAAGGATTTGCTAAATACTACCCCTCTAGCAGGAATGGTCATATCAATATGGTGTTTTCACTAAACACTTCTGAATATCTGTAGTTTGTCATAAATGGAAGTGATACCAAAATGACCTCCCGATATTTGAAAAATCTCATTAACAGCTACTACCAGAAGAGATGGTCATACCAACATGTATAAAGAAACCCATTTCTTTCTTGAAATACAGTTATACCTGCACTAAAATATTCTTTATCAAACCTCTATATTGGCTGCATTGTCAGCCATCCTGAAAATCATGTCATGGCTGCTTCTTCTGAACAGATTGTTGTATCAGTGTGGGATTTTCACAGAAAAAATTTTGGTATCAATATTCCTCATGAATGAATGGTGGCATTCATGTAAGGTTTTCACTGAAACACTTCTTGCAATATTTACTTGGTTCTGAGTAAAAATGGTGTAGATGTGACCACCATCATATTGGCACTTTTATGAAGGCATTTTGTAAACCAGACCTAATTGATCTTGGGTGTCATCAGAGGTCATTGCATTTCTGTACTTCATTGAGTGTATGAACTTGTACATATACAAGTAACTTTACAAATAGATGTAAACTTTAACTAACCTTTTATAATTATTTGCATGCCATTAAACAAGTTGAATCAGATTTTAGCTGTACTGACTTGTTAAGATGATAATACAATCAAGTATGATTGATTTTATCATTTAACCAAGTTGGCAGATATATCTAATGAATATGTTGAAAGGTCCCACTTTTCCTCCTGAAAATGTTACCAGTAGATTTAATATATATTAGATATATCTTAATATATCTTGACACTGAGATAGTTTCAGTGACGTTCTGTTCCTGATCTCAGGTTCAAGGTCAAAGGCCATGACATGTCATGTAAGAAAATATTTTTGTTACCAAATTTTGTAAGTAAACGTTTATTTCTGCAGAGTAACTTTATATAGGATTGTCAGATTACAACCAAATTTCACTTGAGATTCTTTTGGATGGGACAAAATCGTTATTAGTAAAGTGATCATCTATTATTTTAAATTCAATTATATGAGTGGCATAAATGTCTTGAACTCGTGCATGACTTTGATTGGCACCATTTTCGTACAATTATGGCTCATTAGTTTTACCTGTCTCTCATGAGACTGAGAAAAGTGGCCACTTTAGATAGGTCGCTGCTTAACAGAAGTTTGTTTTTACAATAATTTTGTTTTAAAAGACCTCAGAAAGTCATTAATGCAGAAAATTGGTTAAACAGATAACCTTTTTAACACAGGTTTGTCTGTCTCATCCTTTTTGTTATCATTTTTATCCTGCTCACCATTGAGGGGAGTGAACAGTTGGTGGTGGTGGGGGGAAGTGAATTGAGCCATTGTAGCTCAGTTAATAGAGAATCATACTCATAATTTATGGAACGTAGCTTTTATGACTTTTGATACCCACCTAAAGGAGTCCCTGTATCGCCTGCCTTGGTGTATCTTTGGGAGGGGCACTTATTTCTCATTTCCTTAGCATGATTTGGCAATAGAATGTGTTGAAAATGCCATTTAAAAACAACCAACCAATGGACGTTTGTTTTCTTTAATCGAATTATATTTATTCCTTTGCTTAAGTTTCTGAAAGAAGGAAAAAATGTTGCACTTATGTATAGATAATTATAGATAGTTGTGATCATGATTGTACAATTCTTAGATCAACTGAGCATATTATTTGACCCTGCGTCTGGCATGCATCATCTGTTCTCAGTAAACTTTGCTATTTAAAGTCTCAAAAACCACTGGTCAAGTTTCATTCAACATGAAAACCACTGGTCAAGTTTCATTCAACCTTTACAGAACTGTTTCGTAGGACATGCTCTACTCTAATGATGTTTGGTTGGTTTTTCTAGCAATGGTGTGACTGCCATAGCAACCATATTGAAAACCTTTTTCCAAATTCTCCAGAGAAGCTGAGCCAGACAGTTTTGATTAAACTTGGAATAGATTTTAGGACATGTTCATTGTATCCACGGTGGTACGTATAGGAGGAATGTAGCTTCATAATAATCATAAGGAAAACCTCAGCTTCCTATCTAGAACATCCAAGTCTGTTTTGATTAAACTGGTAAGAATACTTTTCAGGACGTGCTTTAACAAATTTGATGTGGATGGTGCATCAAGTAATGTTGTGACTTCCATAGCAAGCATATTAAGAACCTATTTTTAGCTTGTTCTGGAAAGCAATGAGCCAATTTTTAATCAGACTTTGTACAAATGTTTAATATCATCCATATGGAGAACCTATTTCAACTTCTTCAGAAAGTCTGAGCCAATTTTGATTAAACTTGGTAGGATTTTTTTTAAAAAAAAAACATTCTGTGTCAAAATTGCATCTTCACTAACACTAACCTTGGCTAGCAAAGATGTCAAAATTGTGACTGAAGTGAACCTCTAGCATTTGTGTGGCTTTTATAGCAACCATGTGGAAATCCTATTTTCAACTTACTCTCCTGAATTGCTGAGATAATTTTGATCAACTTGCTATAAACTTTGTTTGAGACATGTTCTGTCAAAATTTTGTTCAAAGTGGCTCTGCTATCAAAGTGGCTCTGCTAAAATTTTGTTCAAAGTGGCTATCAGTAGTGTGGCTTCCATAGCAACTACATTCTTCAGACTGGCTAAACCAATTTTATCAAACTTGGTGGAAATGTTTCTTTGGATGTTTTCTATTAAAGGTGCATCCATGGTTGAGATGGCATGGATTTTAGCAACCATGTGGAAAAATTGTTTCAGCTTCTTCAGAATAGCTGAGCCAGTTTTGATGAAACATGATACAGTAATAAAAAAGTAGCAAGAGAAGTTGGAAAAGTAGCAGTGGAGAAGCAAAAAATGGGGTGGGGTGGGGTGAGAATCTCTCTATGGTGTTATGCCTCTGATGTTGGAGGAAGGGTACTGCAGTGGAAGTTGTCTTGTCTCTTCTTGATTGCGAAATGTGAGCTTAGTTTGAAAATGATTTTGTTTTAGTTATAAATTTGAAAAAAATTCATATTGACGATTCAGATTTCTTGGTGACCGCTCAAGTGGCCTAAGTGGTTAGAGCATCCACCTCAGATGGATGAGGTCATGGGATTGAACCCTGGCTGAGTCATACCAATGACTTATAAAAATGGCACTGACAACTGCCTCACTAGGCACTCAGCATTAAGAGGTTAGTGTTAGGACTGGTCAGCCTGGTGTCATAATAATGTGACTGGGTGGGACATCATGCTACATGTCTGTGGCAGGATGCCCCAGTGCTATACATCTCTATACACTGCCACACTGCAGACATCATAACGATGTGACTGAAAAATTATTAAAGCTACATTAAAAATCCAAATCACACACACACACACACACACACACACACACACACACACACACACACACACACACACACACACACACACAGATCTCTCTTGGGAGTTTTCTCCTGATGATCATATGGGTTCCATTCTATTAATAAGGAGATAATTTATGACTCCAAATTATCAGATTCTTTGATATTGATATCAAACCGCTGCAGTATATTCATAGTTCTTTGAATAGAATTAAATTTTTTTTCTTAGCCAAAAAAAATCTATATCAAAAAGTCTTTACCAAGAGAAGCATGGGAAAATGCAGGTTGCCAAGTGATAGATTGTTAAGAAAAATATTAAAAAACGAGGTTTCCTTAATAATACACAAACTGAAATTAACAATAAAAATAATTAACTTAAGAAGACATTGTGATGTAGGCAGAAGATGCTATAGACCTACTATATAATAATGTATATGTGCTGAAAATGTTAAAAGATTTAGATAAATTACAAATTTATGTCTAAAGAAATTGTAGAATCATGTTCGTTACAAATGCCATGAATGAACAACATTGTACTAAAGTTTAACAGATAGCATGCTGTGACCAGGTGAGTGATCTGAGGCCCTACTTGGTTCTCTTGTTAATTTAATTCCAAAATTATTTTAGCATGATAACTGATACAATATTGATCGTTCATTTTGTAAGGATTTAAAGCTGGTACGTATACTATTAGCTGTTGGGTGTGGGAAGCTGTGACGATTCCCTTCTTTGCCAAATTGACCCTAATGTCACAAACATTGTATCAATTGCCAGGGCAGCTTATGAAGGTAATTAAACATTACACTACCTAGATATTTATACCTTCACTTATTAAAGTGGGAGGTACTTTATATAGAACTCTCTTTGTCCATGCATCCATCACTCTGTCATTGTACAAGTTATAACTTGTATACATGTACTACTTTGCATATTGACATCAGAACTTGTGCCATAGATAGATCTTGGAATGAAGGTGTCATGCACGAAAACTGGCTCACTGTGACTATAATCCCAGAATTTATTAAAAATTGGCTCAGAAATGGCTCAGGCACTAATTCCAATACATTTTCACCTATTGCCACCAAGTTCCATTTGACAGGGAAATATTATTCAAGAATTATTCAGAATTGAAGAAAAATTGTGTTCTTACTCCCTGTTAAGGCTGTTAACACTTGTACTGCTACACTAGTGACATCAGACTTCACTCTTATAGTGTACATGTGTAGTCTTGGTATGAACATGTCATGCACCACAATCAGGTCACTAGGAATTACTTTCCAGGATTCAATAAAAATTGCTTAGAAATATGTCCAGCCTCAATTTTCAGTATCTTTTCAACTAATGGAGCATCTTTGCATGGAGTTGGGATGCACACTAAAATTGGGTCTCTCCAGTATCTTTTAAAGGATTTACTGAACATTACATATAAATCGGCATACTCTAATTTCTGCATCCTTTAAACATGCTGTCACCAAATGTACTCTGCAGGTTAATATTGGAATTGAGCTAAACTGGGTTGCTGTTACCTACTTTCTATTGTTACTGAACACCTTATAGATACTGACTCATGCCACAAAGCAGGCCTGGGGTATCTTCTGAGCTCTTGGTCACTTGCAACTCTTAGTTGATATTCTCTTTTAACAAATGCCTCCTGCTATTGGATATAGTCTTCTCCCTCCTGACACCTTCACCACCCTCCACCCTCACCCCACCCTCGACCAGTGGCCACCTGATTTTGCAAGCGAAATCCTTTGGCACTGATGCATTTCTGTGGAAAAGTACACTTTTAGGATGGCCACCCCTCTGATGCAAGTGCTGGCCAGCATATTAGATTTGATTCAGCATGATGATATAAAACGAAACTTTTATCCCTACAAAGAGGTAAGAAATCAAACTATCCTTGCTGCTGTATGGTCCTCAGATGTAAGGTGTTGTCACTTTAATAATTGCAGACATTATTACTGCTGAGAATTTTCAAGATTGGAGAAAGCTAACAGCTTGGAAGTGTGGTGTTGGTGTGAAAATGATGTGCCTTTTTGGCTTTCCTTATATGTCCTTTAAATGTTCCTTAGATGTTGGCTTTTTGCTTAGGTAATTAGTGGCCGTTATTACTGATAATAATTATCAAGATTACAAAAGCTAGCAGCTGCGATGCACCATATTGCTCAGCACAAATTAGCAAGATGTAAAACTAGTATGATAGCCATTTTGGCTTCTTCCACATCAAGAAAAAATATTGACTGGCCAGGGTAACAGACTGTAACCAGTGAGTCACATGACAAGATCAGTCCTTTATAAACACAGGCATTTCATTTAAATGCTAAAAATTTCTTTGACTGGTAAAGTTGGCAATGAAGGAATATGATATTGCACATAGGAATAAACAGTGTCATAAAATATCAGGAAAATATTCTGCAGAAGTGGGAAAGTAGAATGGACAGAAACAAAGATTGTTACAGACGAGAGATGCTTGTACCCTGATTTGAACAATGTTTTGAATGGTTTTGCACTGTGCATGCCAAGAACATTCCACTTACATCTCGAATGGTACAAAATGATTTTGTAAGTTGGAATGGATTATGATGACTTTACTGCAAGTAATGTGTGATTAAACATTTAAAATCAAAAACAGTATCATGTTGTGTCATTAGTGGAACATCTGCTCAAGTCAGTAATGAAGTGTTAGAGGATTAAAACAAACTTCTAAATGATCTTTGCTGGGGATATGATGGCCAGGATATCCTTGATTATGATGAGACTGGTTTAAAGAATGTTGCCACCATGGTTACTAGTAAAAAGGGGAAACATATAAAGGTGGAAAAAAAGCAAACCAGAAATTCAATTTTGTTCTATGCAAATTCTTCTCGTTAGAAACTGAAGCCATTGGTGACTGGAAAATCACAAAACCCAGAGTGTTTAAGGGATATAGCAAAACAAATTTGATAGTCTCATATGAAGCAAAGAGTTAACCATGGATGATGAGTCTGACATTTGAGTCAAAGATATAAAGTAAATCAGCAGATGAAAAAGCAAAACGGAAAGATACTTCCATTCCTTGGTAACTGTTCTGCATGCTCAAAAAAATGGATGCAATGGGAGACTCTGCTGGATGTGATCCAGTGGCTGAATGCTGCATGGGATGTGGTGGCAGCTGAGACTATTCAAAAGTGCTTTCGGAAGTAAGGTTTCCTCCAGGAGAAATTAGATATAAGACCGGGATGAAGAGGACTTTTACCATCTGGACACCCCTCAAAGATTATGTCCCCTTATACCAGCTGGCCACCCTCAAGGATTATGATCCCTTATACCACCAGGGACAACCCTCAGGGATTATGTCCCCTTATACCATCTGGATAACCTCTAGGGTTATATCCCTTTATAGCACCTAAGACAACCCTCAAGAATTTCCCCTTGTACCACCTGGGACAGCCCTCAAGGATTATGTGCTTTGTGATGACATATTAACAACAAAGAACAAACTAAGTGACGATTGGGTGACAGTATTGGTAGATAGTCTGAGGAATTCTTGTGATACATGCTTGGATAAGGAAAGTGACTATGAGATTGACACAACTTGTGATGATCAAAAAGCAGTCAAACAGTGGTTTACATTACCAACTGCATTGCTGCATTCCACAGAATTAATGGATTCTGACCTTGCTACATATAAATTTGAACATGTGGACATAAATGCAAAAACACAAGACATTTTCAAAAATGACAAAAGAAAAGCTTTAGAAAGCGTGAGACAAACAAAACTGGATAAATTTTTCATGCCTAATGATTCTTGAGAACTACTGTATTGTGTTCAGAGAGTTCACTGGTGACACATGATGTTATCTGAAATATTATTAAGACAGTTGTAAGAACATATTGATAACTAATTATAATTTTATTTGCAATGACATTACTAATAGTTTTTGTCACATTGATTCCAGAACATGCATATGATTTTTAAATGAAAATATTAAAAATGTTTCAAAATTAGTTGTGACATTCTTTCATATGTAATTATTACTCACATGTGTTATCTCTTGAAAGTCCAACCCTCTTATAAGGCCACTTTCCTGCCATAGAATGAGTGATCTTACAAGGGGACAATTACTGTATGTTCATTGTTTAACTCATTAATGAATTTTGTTTCTTAATTTTCCATTTACACTATAAAGATTGTCATTATTTTCTATAGGTAATGCTGATGGAATGACAGCAACTGAAGGGTAAGGGAGATGCCTGGCCTAGTGTAGGCAAGGAGAAGAAAACCACATATGGTAGTGTGTACAGAAATGCCATATGCCCCATAGCCTTGCCAACTGTGTCTGCCATTGCCAGAGAGCTGCCAGATTTCCCAATCCTAGCCACTGGAGGAATCCACTCTGCTGAAGCTGGACTCCAGTTTCTTCATGCGGGAGACACTGTATTGCAGGTAAACAAAGCCCTGTTCTCTGTGATGGTCTGCATTCAAATGAGATTTAACTTTTTATACACCCACCCACCATAAGGCAAAGCATATGTGATGATGATGTCTGTGTATCCAGCCTGTTTGGCTATTACCAATTTCATTTCCACACAATAACTACACAATCTACAGTTATCAAACTTCATGGATAATTTGCATTTGGTTTAAGGAAGAATCCTGTTGATTTCACTGGCCAAAGGTCAAAGTCATTGTGACTAAAAGGAGAAAAATTATTTCTGCAAGGTAACATTAGTTTCATGTCACAGACTTTGTGAATGACTTGTACTTGAGGTAAGGGAGAAGCTTCCATTTTTGGGAACAAAGGTTGAAGTCACAGTAACTGAATGAAAAACAGTTAAACACATTGACATTGGTTCTACATCACAGACTTGAACTAAACTTTAAAAATGGCTTGCACATGGATTAAGGAAGAAGACTATCAGTTTGGAGGTCAAAGGTCTGGGCTGTTATAACTAAAAACAGAAAAATGATTTCCATATGATGACAGGCATTAAATTTAACATATTTTTTTGTAACCAGAAGGACTGATAGATTGAGAAATTTAATAGTTTTGCTGAATCTTAACTAATCCTTGCCACAAAACAATGTCAGACACATGTCAGGATTAACTAGCCATTAGACACTTGTTTGTTGATGCATAGTGAATGACATATTATTTTTAGGATGTTTAAAATGGTGAAAACAGCAATAATATATCCAAATAACTATTTGATTCCAGCAGATGGATTGATGGCTTTTGTGTATATCTTCTTGCTAAACCAGCACATCTGCATATAATGGTCAAATTCACAGTTACTAGTGTAAGAAATTAGAAGGAAATTGCACTAGGAGTTTCTCAGAACAGCTTAATGCCCACTCTGTGACATTTACTTGATCCTGAAAATTGCCATTTAGGAATTTTTCTCCAAAAAAACAGTTACCTTTTAATCAGTTTTAATTAGTCTCATCACCCACCCCACTCCCCCAAACTTAAATGTCCCAGTGGAGGAAGAGGTGGGATATAACAATAATAATGTCTAATTTGTCTGTCCATCTATAAATGAGGTGGTTTCTACAGCTGTGGTCATTTTCACTCAAACCTAATGCACCTCTCCTTTGATATAACTCATACCCTGATAGCTCACAAACCCACTTATAATGCAGGGTCAGGCATGGATCCCATCTTTTGAAATAGAAAATATCAAAGTAATTATCCACTTTTTTTTGAAGATGACAAAAATTGCAATCAAAATTGATAAATGAAATATTTATATATCACTTGTGTTATCATCAAAAATGGCAGTTAGTGCCTGAAAAGTTTGAATCATCATTGTGAAATTGGCATGTTTTAATAAAAAAAATCACATATTTGTCAGATTTTCTTGTGAAAAAAATGTTTTCTCAATACATTGTAAATAAAACATTTTGATGAAAAATTTGATGATTTTAAATGTGAACAATGCCTACTGGTGGCAATACTTAAAAAAAAAATACCAATTAAAAAAGCTTTGTCAAGAGAATTCATGTTTAGTTGTATCTTTTGATTCAGTTTTGGTGTAATCATTATAAATGCAATATCTGCTTGTATTCAAATGTGAGAGCATTAATTGACTGTCACTGTGATACCTACAATTGCTTCCTATGAGAAGCTAATTAATTACCAACTGCATTTTTAAGTTCATCTTGCAGATATGATGGTTGCATTGTTACAGTCAATAAAAAGTTTACCTGCAATGTATTGTCATGCCAGTTAGTCTTTTGTATCAAATCAAATAAAGGGGTAATTCAAAGGCATGCAGATCCTACATGCCGAAGAGCTAGCAGTCATGGTTATGTGTTAGGTCACTTTGTTTCACTTGACTGTTTGAGCAATACAGTGTTAATGATGTATGCTATCAGTGGTTTATTGTACTTATTAGCAAATGTGTTCAATAATAGCAAAGGAATCAAGCGAAAGGCATACTATGTGCTTGAAATACTTAGTTTCACAGATAGGATTCATTATGCTGAAGTGAGTTCCAAAGTTTATTGTGAAATTCTAATTCCAAAACTGGCAATCACAAGTTTGCTCAAGAATGAGAAGAAATTTTTTTACAACATGCAAAGTAATCACAGCATCGGTATTTTACTGATATTTTTAAAAAATCAAATTTCGATATTTATGTTTCTCTAAATAAATGTCACTCTTTTTTTCATATGGAATCTTGTTTTATTCAGAATCTACAGTAACACTAGAATGTATCCACATTTGCATGCCAAAGCAGTGATGTAATACACAAGGTTTTTTGCTGGTACTCGTGTGATGTGAGATGAAACCTCTCAGTGTAACATTAAATGGTTTTTCAGAGATTTGGATGTATTGAAAATAAAGGTAGTTTGTATAGAAAAACAAAGATCTTCATCGTAAAAAGGTATTTATTGACAGTTATTCCCATTATAATTATTACACAAATATTCAGGCACTTAACCCCCCTCCCACCCACTGTTGATGTCCATCTCTTAATTTTTCAAAGGTCTTTGTTTTTCATCCATGTTGTGTGCAAGTTTTCAAGGGAGGGGTGTATGTGCCTTACCTACAGGTAGAGGCAGAAGCCTATTGATTTGGGGATTGCTAGGTCCAGTATTAAGGTCAATGGTGTTGAAAATGTGATCTTCCATTATGCATGAATAGTCAAGTTCCCTGTGCCTAATTTTCATCAGATTTCATGGGTAGAATACACTAAGGCTGGGGCAGCTCCCCGTTCTTTCTGATTTTGAGAAGTTAAAGGTTAAAATCATTAGAGATGACAGTGCAGTTACGTCAATTTTTGCTTGATAAGTGAAGTTTCTTGGATATTACCCAAATTGCCTGCCTGTACTTCAGTCAATTCAGCTATTGTCAGAGGTTGCACATGCTTGGAAGAGTCCCAGAGTTTGAAAGTCCCAGAATTTTAGATGGGTCCAGGAAAAATCATGGAATTGGGTCATAAGAGGTTTTCATTCTGAAAAGTCTTTGAATTTTGAAAAGAAAATTTTTATTTTTGTCAAAATATCCATGACCGATTGTAACTTGAATAAAATAATCAGTTTTTCAAAGTTTATTCACATTACAATCCAATCAGAAACAAGGTATGAATAACTGGACTATGTAAGGTTGTTAAGATGCACTTCATCGTAACATTATCATTATATTGTGATGTCTGCCACATGCTACCTTATTACAGCCCTCTGCTCTATGTCTGAAATTTAAGAATTTCTTAGATGTTCCTCCTGTGTATTAGGTAAAATCTTCATATTCTGTACTAAAGCCATTGCAGAGAAAAATATATCAGAAAATGCAATTTGTATTTAGTTTAATAAAACTGTCAAAGCATAAGGTTTTCTCCAGGTGGCATTTCACCACCAAATTTACATCTTTGTGGTAGTAGTATTATCCATCGAAAGGGATGTAACCTACCATAATAAACATGACAGCAGGGAACTAGTCAATGAACTTGTCATTTGGAATCTTCTTACCTTATTCCCAGTAGTATACAATCTAGAAAAGCAAATGGCCAGCAAAGAGAGAAGAATTCTTAGTGAATGAGTAAAGATGCACAAGGGGTAATGTGCATACAAATGTCCAAAATCATCCCAATGTAACACTTATATTTTGCTTCCATCTTCAGTGAGAAAGACTGATGAAGGTGGAAGGGAAAATAAACATTGGAGTTGCCAGTACCTCTTCCACTCTTGTAAATAAATGCTAGTATTAAATCAACTGCATCATGCAGCAATTGAATATTTGTAACAGAAGATGATGTTCCAGAAAAAGAATTAATCACTGACCACCATTCTTTTCAATCTTCAGAAAATACTACCACAGTAAACTTTTCTAAGCCATGCTTCCACACAGTCTGAACATAAAGTTTGAGGAAAAGCAAATGGATAGTGGACTCCCTTGAACGTTAATTAATGTGTATGAATAATAAGGTGATTCACAATCGCGTGATGGCCAGGCGCGTTAGTAGTAATATCATAGGTTAATATCCATCGCTTTGTATCAAGTGGTGACAAACTCACTTTAGTGCATCGGTATACACCCATGCGATGCTTCTTTAGTCGTAACTTATTTATCGTGTATGCGAATTCGCGCCAGTCTCGAAGACATTACACATACGATAATGTCTGAGATCCTTTTGCACAATAACCCGATGGACACGTTTTGCCTCTTTAATATTCTTGGGTCCGGAACTTCCAATTTCAAACGTGGAGCTGCATGCTCCCACCATAATCGAGCACATTTTAGGACGCAGTCCCACGTAGACTTTGATTGGCCGACCCGAACACTCATTCGTGAACTTCCTAACCACCTTTTGATCGGTGATTCTAAACAAATGGTGCTCTTACGGGTAATCGCTGCTGTGAAATTTGTTCGCGAGTATGTTTGGTGCGTTGTCCGAATAAACATCATGTTTAGCGATATGCATCAGAAGCGAGTCAGTGTCGGTATAAATCAACCTGACACGATCCTGGCAAACTAGTTTTATGTTATGATAATAAAATTCGTACATTAGCAGCTTCGACGATTCAACATAGATTTTGTCGACTTCAGCTTTGCTTTTTCGACTATGAACGACAAACAAATCCGCCACCAAAGATCTTTAGGAATTCAAATGATGGGTCCGCGATAAGCCTTCGAAGCTTTTCTTGTTCACTATCAGTAACAAGGTCAACCCGAATTCGCTTTCGTTAATTTTCCATTGTCTTACCTAATACGGAGTTATTCACAGGTTTAAAGAACTCTTTTTGAAACTCATTCGTGGCTTTTGTGCTCAGATCCATATTCATCTGAATGTATGGGGCCATCCAAACGTACTGGTGAAATCCAATCTCTCTGTGGATTTTACTTACACGCATTCTCAGTCGCAAATACAACTGCAGATTTCATACGTGTTATACATACTTGTTTTTTATCCTGAGACTTGGAAC
>JAECUM010016957.1:0-37551 GCA_016617855.1 Megalonaias nervosa | reverse complement strand
AGAGAGAGAGAGAGAGAGAGAGAGATGATTTCTGGCACGCTTGTCATTTGTGTGATTTTTTTTTTCTTAATGGTGTCCATATCTGCAGATACGGTGAAGGCAGCAGTTTGCAAGTTACTTGCATAAGAATGGGTTACGCAGGTCTCGACTTTCGAATAAACCTCCGGCAGAAAAGTGTTGAATTGTTAAATTACTTTCAGAGATAATTTCCCATCCTAGTTTATATGTTCGTTTCTTTGGATTAGACTTTACATACATACCTACATACATACATACATACATACATACATACATACATACATACATACATACATACAGGGGGCCCCGAGTGGCCGAGTGGCCGAGTGGTCTAAAGCGCTCTCCGTTACGGATCACTGCCATCTCACCTCTGTCTGCGTGAGTTCGAGTCTCGGATTCGGCGAATGTGGATATGTGAGAAAGCTTGCCAGTAGCTTCTCGTGGGTCGGTGGTTCTTTCTGGGGATTTCCAGGTTTCTTCCTCCACCATTAATACTGGCCGCCATGTATAGCCTATCGTGTGCTGAAAAATGGCGTTAAGCCCTACAACAACAACAACAACAACAACAATACATACATACATACATGCATACATGCATACGTACATTTTCATTTAATATTGTTGAACCATGTTTAAACTAAATCCATTGTCATAAGCACTTGATGGACTTGATGGAAATCTTAATAGTAAAAGTTTTATATCTCGTATATATACTTACTAGCTAAGTATTTGGGGTACAAAGAAGCTCTGATTTTTGAGGATAGTGAAAAATGCTTTCTGTAGAGTGGATGTTATTTGAAATATAAAACATAATCTATTATAATATCAAAGCAAGTACAAATTTCTGCACCAGTAAAAAAGCTATCATAATAATATCCTTCTAGAAAGCTATAAGTCTCACCCTCATCATGTAAAATAACATCGGTCTGGAAAGGCGTAAGCCTCTACGTCAATTTATAAAATATCATCGATCTGGAAAGCTATAAGCTTCTACGTCGTCATGTAAAATAACATCGGTCTGGAAAGCTATAAGCCTCGGTGTCATCATGTAATATAACATCGGTCTGGAAAGCTATAAGCTTTTACGTCATCATGTAAAATAACATTTGTCTGAAAAGCTATAAGCCGTGACGTCATCATGTAAAATAACATCGGTCTGGAAAGCAATTAGTCTCTTTGTCATCATGTAAAATCATGATGGATGCAAACGACCGACTAGTTAAAAAACAAAACTTGGATCAAAACAATGAAATGAAATGGCGGCAAGCTGGCGGAAGTTCTATGCACGCACCATTCCATATACCATCACGACTAAGCATACATCAGCAGAAGGTGATGGCACAAAGTCGGTGGTATATGCACTTGTACATAGCAGACACAGTCGCATGTCGACCTAGTAGTTAATTCTCATCTGACTTCACAGTCATTCCGGATTCCTATGAAAGAAATCAAGGTATATAAGATTAATTATAGAGAATTAGAATTACAGATATACACCAAACAGAACGGGAAGTGGAATCCCTGGATTCTACAGAAGAATGCTTGACAATACTGTGCAGAATTAATATTTAATACAAATAATACTATCATTCAGGTTAGAGAATTTGCAATTCGTACTCTACTGAGATTCGAACCCAGGTCCACGGGTAAACGGTACCCCTAGCATTTACATCACGCACCGCTCCATATGAAGTATTGTCGTGTAGATTCTAGAGATTATTTTCGTTCTGTTTGGCGTACATTTGTAATTATTTATGGATAGTACTATTTGTGTTAAATATTAATTTTTGCCCAGTATTGAGAAGCATTATTCTGCTAAATATGTGTGTGTGTGTGTGTGTGTGTGTCTGTGTGTGTGTGTGTGTGTATGTGTTTGTGTGTTTAATAATCCTAAACTTCTACCTTTTTATTACTTCGTAAAGAAGTAAACTTAGCGTTCCAATCAGACAGTGATCAACCAACTAAAACTTTCAAGACCATACTCCGCATTCCAACCAATAGGAATAAAATGCAAGCCCACACAGTTATTGTATTTCCATCTAGGACCTAGTTTCACTAAATATTTGTTTCGAGTATGTGTGTGTGTGCGTGCGCGCGTGCGTGCGTGTGTGTGCCTCTGTGTGTGTGTGTGTGTGTGTGTGTGTGTGTGTGTGTGTGTGTGTGTGTGTGTGTGTGTGTGTGTGTGCTCGCGCTCAGGTTGAGTATTTCAAATTTTCTTATTAATGTTTGCAACAATGAATTTTCCACTCGACATTGAGCAGCCATTCCTAATCTTCTGAATTGGACTGAAAAGAGTGTTGGTTTTTTTGAAAGGAGAATGTAAGGATTTTCTTATTATTTTACATTCCTAAAAAAGAATTTCAAGAAAAAAATATTGCCAGGTTTGAACTTTAAAAACTATAGTTATTTAAAAATACTGTCAAATCCCTCTGCGTCTGACAAAATCCGTATAATGTCAGACGTATCACAAACAAGAGAATGTATAATCGCAGTTCCATGTGAAACTTTGCGACGTTGTGTAAAACCTGACCCACGCCCTGTGTTTGCTAAACTTCTCAGAACTGGAAATTTGATATGTTAAAATAAAATAAACTAACCGAATTGCAAGAGATATTAAACTAGAAATACATTCAGATATAGGTGTATGATAAACATGTACTGTTTATTTTGTAACAATTTAACAAATTTAAGACCTATGTCAAAAGTAATATAGAGCTTGAGAAAGCTCTAAAATGGAAGAGTTTTGTGAATATGGAACCGGAAGAAGAAGAATCAGCCGCAATCCAGGGACAGTTATATAGGATGAGAATGTTATCGTCATTTAATTTATATTGTGTGCCTGACCGTTGTCATGATTGATGGTAGAGTTTTGGCCTACCTGACTATTGTCATGGCTGAAGTTTGTGTCTACCTGATTGCAGTCATGCTGTTTACTTGAATTTAAGTTCAAGATCTCACCTTGTTTACGAATTTGATGGAAATTTAAATTTGAAATTACCTAAATACAGGGCATTCTGTTATGTAATAGGTAAGGTGAATGCCTCCTGTATATGATGGAAACTAGGTAACAATTCATTCCTGTTTCATATCAGCTTTGGGAATCCATTATCGGGGTTTTTATTTGCATTCAGATGTTATTTGAGAGGAATCATTTATTTCAATTGTTCATTGGAATTACAAAGTGCTCATTCAATTTTTGGACTAAAACGCTACTTTGAGATTATAGTGAATTCATTCAAAGACGTTCTGGGTTATATAATGTTGACACATCAAGAGTATTGGTACATCAGCACATTTAAGATTAATGGAATTAATATGGGACATTATATACTTTTGGACTTGTGATTGAACATTTTGGACTATTTTTGATATAAATCACAATACCGTATGTGTCCTTTGAATTTTCACTTTGTATTCTACAGAAATACAATTTTTTTTAAAATTTACTAACTTGTTGGTTTCGCTTCTATTTGCTACTTGGTTTAAGACCATAGAGTCGTAAGCGCATGCCAAAACTCTAATATTTCCTTGGACGTTTGATCTTTTATTTTCAAACTCTTTTCTACCTGCAAATCCAACATATAAACTTTAGTAAGCTCTCAATAAATAGATTCTTAACTCTCTCTTTTAATATTAGGCTTTGATTCCGCAAATTATGTTCCAAAAAGTGCATGCAAAATTTTGTCGCATAAATTGGGTAGATAAATAAAACTTACGCTTGTTGCAGTAGTGGACACGAATACTACAAAGAAATAAAGGTGTACTTCTGAAATTTACTCTTTTTGAAAATACGATTTTAAAATGGTACTTTCTGCAGTGTGAATAACGCTGCATGTCGTATTAATCTCCTCTGCTAGTTGGAAAAATACTTGTTTCTAATCATGATTTGCTTAAGGAAGAGGCAGGCTGCTTGAGCCATATAGCCAAATTTGATCTCTTTGTGACGTAACTTGATCCATATAACAAAACTTGATGTCTTCTGTGACGTAACTTGAGCCATATAACTAAACTTGATGTCTTCTGTGACGTAACTTGAGCCATATAACCAAAGTTGATGTCTTCTGTGACGGAGCTTGATCCATATAACCAAACTTGATGTCTTCTGTGACGTAACTTGATCTATATAACCAAACTTGATGTTTTCTGTGACGTAACGTGATCCATATAACCAAAGTTATTGTCTTCTGTGACGTAACTTTATCCATATAACCAAACTTGATGTCTTCTGTGACGTAACTTGAGCCATATAACCAAACTTATTGTTTTCTGTGACGTAACTTGATCCATATAACCAAACTTGATGTCTTCTGTGACGTAACTTGATCCATATAACCAAACTTATTGTTTTCTGTGACGTAACTTGATCCATATAACCAAACTTGATGTCTTCTGTGACGTAACTTGATCCATATAACCAAACCTGATCTCTTCTGTGACGTAACTTTATCCATATAACTAAACGTGTTGTCTTCTGTGACGTAACTTGATCCATATAACCAAACTTGATGTCTTCTGTGACGTAACTTGATCCATATAACCAAACTTATTGTTTTCTGTGACGTAACTTGATCCATATAACCAAACTTGATGTCTTCTGTGACGTAACTTGATCCATATAACCAAACTTGATATCTTCTGTGATGTAACTTGATCCATATAACCAAACCTGATCTCTTCTGTGACGTAACTTTATCCATATAACTAAACGTGTTGTCTTCTGTGACGTAACTTGATCCATATAACCAAACTTGATGTCTTCTGTGACGTAACTTGATCTATATAACCAAAGTTATTGTCTTCTGTGACGGAACTTGATCCATAAAACCAAACTTGATGTCTTCTGTGACGTAACTTGATCCATATGACCAAACTTGGTGTCTTCTGTGACGTAACTTGATCCATATAATCAAACTTATTGTCTTCTGTGACGTAACTTGATCCATATAACCAAACTTGATGTCTTCTGTGACGTAACTTGAGCCACATAACCAAACTTGATAATTTCTGTGACGTAACTTGATCCATATAACCTAACATGATATCTTCTGTCACCTAAGAATATAACCTCATGGTAAATTGTTCCTTTCAGAACATACAGAACTTTGAAAATACCCATTTGACTTGTAATTCCTTGGTGTCTGTTGTTTTCTAAATTTATTTGTTCAATGTGCTAAGCGAAATTATGAATACTTATAACGTAAGAAAATATAATTCTTGTTCTAAGCAACACGGCACAAAAATGGTACATGTATCTTCACTTTAAAATATACTCTGATATCTTTCTTCTCTTTATTAGTGAAGATACGTGCCAGCTTCGCGAGCATTTAACTCGATCCAGAAACAAACATTCTATATATGAACAAGAAGAAAAAAGATAAAAAGTAAAGTCATATATTTTGACGGACAATAAATATCGCAGCTCATGGGACTTATTTCTGTTTCACAGTCTGAACAATACGAGTGTGCAAAAAATGTAGATGTTCCTACGACTTAGATTATGAATATTGAAAATTTCGTGGTTAATTTGTGACTAAAAAATGAATATTGAAAATTTCGTGGTTCATTTGTGACTTAGAAATGAATATTGACAATTTTGTGGTGCGTTTGGGACTTAGAAAATGAATATTGACAATTTCGTCGTTCATTTGTAACATAGAAAATGAATATTGATAATTTCGTGGTTCGTTTCTGACTTAGAAAATGAATGTTGACAATTTCGTCGTTCATTTGTGACTTAGAAAATGAATATTGACAATTAAGGGATTCATCAATAGATTAGATTATGAATACCAACGACCAAAGGACTCTGCTATATACTAATGGATATGCTATGAATACTGAAGATTAATGGATTATCTTAGAACTTAGATTTTGAATACGGACTGTTAGGGAGTTCTTCTATGGCTTAGATTACTGACCATTAAGAGATTCGTATATGGATTAGATCAAGAACACTGACGATTAGGGGATTCATGACACATGTAGCAGCTTAGAGAAATTAGAGAAAAATGTAGAAGCTCACGATGTATGTATGTAGGTATGTAGGTATGTAGGTAAGTAGATAGGTAGGTATACATGCATATAATTATGCATGTATATATCTATGTATGGATACATGTAGGTAAGTAGGTAGGTATTAGGTGGTTGGGTGAGTAAGTAGGTGGGTAGGTAGGTAGGTTAGTAGGCAGGTAAGTTGGTAGGTAGATATTTATATAGAGAGTTCAACGGCACATCAGCACATTCCTGGAAATACAAATACGCATACAAACCAAGACTACAGAAAGGAAACATCCTTAAAATGCAAAGTTAAGCGCACTCCACAAGATTGAATATCATGGGTCGCATCCCAGGGTAAACAGCGTATCTCCCTTACTCGCCTCTTTTGAAATTCAGTACGGTCCATTGGGTTTATTTTACATCATTAAGCCCGCAAGGGGGGGGGGGGGCAAAACGTCTGATAAAAGAGCGGAATGTTTAATATTTCCGTACAGACTGGAATCTCTATGACAACCCTATCGTCATTAAGTAACATCAGTAGAAAATTTTAATATGCTGATAGTGGCATTTATTTTATAACATTTCAGAATAAGATTTTTTTTCAAATTGTCAGAACGGAGAGACCGCAAATAACGGATATATTTTATCGAGTAAGTGAAAACTCCATGCACGAGATGACATGTACCCTTTACTCACTCAGAGCAAGCCAATTTTCTTTTTGTTTTATGACCAAACATATTTGCTAACAATATGTATAACGGACCGCTACGGTGGTCTAGTGTTTAGAGCGTCCGCCTTGGATACGGGAGGTCGCGGGTTCAAACTCCGGCCGAGTCATACCAAAGACTTATAAAAATGCTTCTAACAGCTGCCTCGCTTGGCGCTCAGCATTAAGAGGTTAGTGTTTGGACTTTCGGCCTGGAGTCAGGATAATGTGACTAGGTGGGATATCATGCTATCTGTCTGCGGCATGATGCCCACGTGCTAGACATCACTATCAACTGCCACACTGCAGACATCGTAGAGATATGGCTGGAATTTTTTAAAGCTACGTTAAAAATCCAACACACACACACACACACACACACACACACACACACACACACACACACACACACACACACACATAACGTACTGATGTAGCCGATTTCTTACTGTATCCAGTGCGATAATGTCAGTTCTTGTACCGTCTTTTGTGTATATTCGCACAGAAAATACAAGTAGAACCATCATTTCCATTCAAAATTCAATGTAAAACATCACATTAGAAAAAAAAAAGAATGAAGAAACAAAAACGTTTTCGCCCATTGTTGGATTTGAACTTGCGACGTCCGTGAGCGAAACAGCCGCATTTGCTTCTGGACCACATAAGCGGCATTCACAAGCTTCCAAATTTCAGGTTATCATGATATCAACATCTATTGACCGGCAGCGGAAAAATGTATATTATATTTCACTCCAGTGAAATATAAAGCTTATTTCTCTCAGAAAATCCAGTAATTCACGGTCAGGCATAGCACAAAATAAAAGGTATATTTCGATAGTGAAACTCTGTTGTCACGAGTGGCAAAAATACAAGCTGTAATACAAAATGTTTCCACTTCTCGAGTGAACTATTTTCTAATATCAACTAAAAGAAGCGTAGATTTTCCTTTTATTGCATATTTTTAAAGACAAATCCCTTAAATTTCAGTGATTTTGTACTTTTCCATTCTGTACTAATGTCATTAACGGGTACATTGCTACATTTGTCAAAGAAGTTCACAAATTTACACTAATTTTAGTAAAGCAACGTTTTACAAATTAAGTTTGCGCATATGATGCTTCGAATTGTGTATTGTCTCAAACTAATGGCTGTTTTCCACGAAAATGAAGATATTTTTAAAAACATTTTCGTTACCATATTGCTTGCGCGGAATGATACCAGGAACATTATTGGGGTTCGATAGTGTAGAAACATCAAAGAGCAGTCGTATCAGACATACTTCATAACTAAACATCTTTAAAGACAATGTTTTAATGCTTCTGATTTTGTTCTTGTAATATCTGATTTTTTTGTATTGTTTATTTCTTCATTCAGAAGTAATATTGTATGTGGCCTTGGCAAGTTAGCCGTCTAGTTTTGTAATCGAGACTGCACCCAGATTTTTCGAATGTCACTTCTTTTCCGTTTGCAATCAACACTCATCAATGCCCGATGTTTCCATCGTTTTAAACACGATTATGATCCTGATGAGACTTAAAATAGATACTTACAAAGTTATTACTATATTTACGCAAGAGATTTTCCGAACAATGTGTACCGTTAGAGGTAGAATAAAACAGCTATACGACACAGACACTGAATGTCGATGGGTAGCATGTTTTGTTAGTTCAGTCACGAACAATCTGCGTGATTAAAGTGGAGCTAATCATAAAACGTTAATATATGAAACCACCGTTTTGGCGTCAGAGAGAGAGAGAGAGAGAGAGAGAGAGAGAGAGAGAGAGATTTCGTAGAAGTAAAATGAAATAGAAATAAATATAGAATACAGGTTGATATATGTGCTAATCGGGAAAAGAAAATAGTTCAAAATTTAAATCACCCTGTAAAAGTGTATCGCCGCTGTGGCGAGATCATTTTTCTTTCGCTGAAGTACTTCAGTATCGCATTATAACATATTTACTCGTAATTCAATTCCAAATTCAAATCCAACTTTGCAAAGTCATACTTAAATCAAAAGAGTTAATTAACGCCAATTATTTCCCGTGTAATTAATGAATATACACCTCGCCACAGACGTGAGGGCGCTCTTGAATTTTTGTTCTTGTTGAATATTTTATGCCAAAGACAGTTTGAAAGAAACTATGGCAACTTTAACAAAACTCTCGGTCAAAAGATATAATTATACAGGATTTTATTATAATTTGTTCGATCTTTATGGTTGCCATTTTATTGATGAATGAATATATAAGTACATTAAAAAACCAATTCTAGGCTGTAAAGGCACAAATAACATTCACAAGCGAAGACGCACATCCTTGCCTCATTTTAATCGTCTTTGTCGACAACAAAACACTGAAAAATTAACACATTTTGTTTATACCATCCTCCGACTCAACACAAAACCCCCACGTGCTTAGCAACACTGAATATTTTCGATTGTCTTTGGACCTTTTACTTTTATCAGCAATAAATGAATGTTGTTTCAAGTGAATGAACATGTAGCGCCTTTTATGACAATCCTTTGTTTCTGGTGGTGCCGATTTTCCACTAATGAGTACGACAAACGTGCACAAATAAATTTACACGTATCACGATCTGGTGGCCTCTAAGATTAAAATCCAGTCTGATTAAAATCTGAAGATCTGACAGCGACGGCTTAGGGATCATGTTCTGGCGACCTATGTTATTATCATAATCGCTAATTTTATCAGCCATTCAGATGACGTCTTATATCTTCGCGTTTGGGAGACTGAACATTGTCGCTGAAGAGCATTAATGTGTGCCGAAAGATCTGATTCATATTTTCAGATTTTTGAAAGCTGCATTTCCATTGGCTGATATAAAGGACCCAAGAATATGACCCCTAGTCAGATAGGATTAAAATAAAGAGTTACCGTTTAGTACTTTATAATCTGAACTGATCTGTGTCAAAAATCCAAGATATGCGGAGTAATTCACTTCTGGAGTTTTTATACGACAGAACTGATGTGCACACAATTTTGTACGACATAACTTGTGTGTATAAATTGACTTTCTTATCTAATACTAGCAGTGAGTGGACTAATTTGGCTCCAAAACGTGTAAATAAAGTAAAACGAGATTTACAACTGTGACCAACTTTAATGATGCACTTTCAACAGGGGTTAGATTGTTGAATTATATCCTTAGACTAGTACGATGAAGCTACGGCTGATTGATACAAACAGATAATGATACATCTTATAGAGCCGATGATGTGTCAGGAAATCCACAAAGACACGAATCCACGTGGGTGTGTCAGGAAATCTTAAAAGACACAAATTCTCGTGTACATATCCAGAAATCGACCAAGACACTGATCCACGTCGGCATGTTAGGAAATCCACATATTCAGAAAGACAAAGCATGGAAACTAAGTATCAACATAAGAAACAAACATATCACGTGATAACTTATTGCTGGGTAAATTACAATCTGGTGGAAGAATTTTAGTCGAAACATTTTATTATTCCCTTTTCTTAGCAAATGTTTCAGACTTTCTCCTACCATTGGTAGTCAGTTATTAAAATTTTGCAATTATTTCCAAGCTTCCCCACGAGCTTTATTCCTTTCTAATTGTATTAATTTTGTTGCTTGATTTCTTTTAATCTTCTTTTTGGCTTAGACCAGTATAAGTTGGATTATTACCTTTGCTTCTTTTTGCTGCATACTTAAATTTTAGGAACACGTTACCGTGTTCGTGTACTTTTATGGTAATTGAAAATCCTGTGAAGCGTTGGTATTTGATTATATACATGTTTTATGACAGTCCATTATGTTCCCTTATTTCTTAGGCGTATAACACGACGGTAAACACGTCTCGTCATGTAAATATCGGCCCTATTGCCCTTAAAGTCCTAGCAAGACACGACTTTGTTTCTTTTAGATTTAATTTAATAAACCACATTTATGAATCATCTCTGTATATAGTTGCTTAATTTGTTGTAGATTTATTTTATATGTCCTTCGGTACAGTGTCTCTCTTGATTTATTGTTTCCTGAATTGGATGTTCCAAAGAGAAAGAACGTTTCGTTTACATGCTACGTTTTGAAATATATCTTTGACACGGTGATTACTTACTTTAGAAATCTGTATCCATCTATCCTGCTACATCTAACATATCAATGGGATAATCTCGTCCTTAATATGTTGGTAGTGTGCTAGAGAATACAACATTGCAAGCACCTTTTAAAGACATTCTGCTGTAACACAAATACTATCTTCATAGTAACGAAATGAAAACCAGTATGTAATGAAACTTTCTCTGTGTGCATGACAAAGTCATAATTGGGTACTAGTTTATTAATAGAAGTCTGAATGATCGAAAAAAAAATATTTGGTAGTGACACTGATTAATATATCACTCTCTTTCTTTGGGAATCTGCAGGTGTCCAAAAGTGACCACTAGAGAGACATTTAGTGGAAGCTGACAATGTTTTTTAATGAAAAGCAAAACCCAATTTAAATGTAGAATTCATTAAAATATATCAGCTAATAATATTATTTCCAACAGACAAATTTCCAGCAGATATTTTTATAATGGAGAGGAAGAAGCAGCCTGAAAGAACATATATTATCAAATAATTTTATTATTTTGATAATTGCAAATGCACTAACACATAAAAGACAACTTCTAGCAAAATTCGGTTGTAATAAAATCACACTTCGCTCAGATCTTGCGAATATAGTTGAACACATCTAATAACTCGGTATCCAAAGTACTAGCTAAGTTTAAGGTCATGTACTTCATCAGTTCTGGGACATGTTTTCGTGTAATCACGTTATCACATCGCCCTACATATTTGGCATAACCCATGCGCACGTCACCAAAAATAGTTTCTCTCGTCAGCCTAAATAACCAGCAAACAGGGTACACAACTTTCCATTACCTCCAGATAGTGGAATTCTTGATTCGAAAGCCAACATGATCTTCTCAGAAACCATTATTGCGATACTATGTACGCATTTAACCACGTTTGATAGAGGTTTGTTTTTCCCAGCTTGTGATCAAATCACAGTCTTCACCATATGATGGAGTACAGATGTTTCCAAGGAAATATTACTGTTTGTAAACTTATCTGAGAATTACTGTTTCTAACATAATGTATGCGCCCTGTTATTCGCTTGAATATACATTTTTGTTGTTTAGCTTTATTTATTGATGCCATTACTATGCCGGTAACATTATGCTAGTATTGGACTGGACAATAATCCGCTCATGAATAAACTACTAACACAAGCGGACGCAGTCATTCTAAGGGTTGCCAACAAAAAAAATACAAACAAGATTAATGACAACTGTCCACTTGTCTCATAGATAGGTTATACATATGCACAGATAAAAAAAAATATCGAGATGACGAATATGTACAATTCATTGACCAATTTTTTCTGCCCAAAACTTCAAATACTCATTTTTTGTGATGTTTATAAAAATACAATACTATCCAAAACAATAGACATCAATCTATTTTCTGATAGTTGGCAAAAACTGTGTGAGGCTAGAATGCTACACCTTATTTAACATCATGTTTCGCAGTTGTATTACACAACGCTCAGACGTTTGATTGCATTTTTAAAAAACATTTTAGTTGCCATAGAAAACGACCATAAAATCGACGTAGGGAAACATGATTTATCATTAATATAGTACGTAATTAAAACACTCTTACTGCATTGTAAACGGAGTATTGTAATTACTATATCATGTGTTCGTGTGCAATTTAAGAGAACTTGTTCTATTACCTAATTATGATATATTCATACATTCACACACACACAGACACACAGACATACATGCAGACAGACAGACAGACACATACATACATACATACATACATACATACATACATACATACATACATATATGCGCCTTTGCGTGTCCATTCATTTATACGGGTGTGAACTAAATCTTTTTATATCTAAAAATAAAGTTCAGAATATTTGCTGCTATTTACCTAATTTATTATGTTTTCATATGTTTATATGTATTATTAATCAAAACAAATCTGAGAATTTATTCTAAGAGAAATAAAATGTTTTAAGGCACTCTCATTTTTGGAAACGGTGCATCTAAATTAGTTGTAGAAAAACTGCATTTTGCGGCTGTCAGAACCAAATCATTTAGTTCAGTACGACGCCTGAAACAATTCTTTCCTATATATAGTTTTGGATTTGCTTTTTTATTGACATTCTAAATACTGTATCAGAAAAATGTAACTTTCAGTTCAAACTTTTATGCATCAAAGACATTATCTCTCTAAACTGAAAGTGCTGTTAACTCGTGTGCATCTTACCTTGTTTCGCCATCATTAGTTTTATAAGAACTTATGTAGATTCCTTTGAGATCTGGCAGGATGAAACCTCCAAAGTTTTTAATATCCACTGTATAATTCGAACCATTTAAGAGTTCTGATTTTACCTCAAGTATATAGAACTGACTCTCAGAGATCCAGTGATGTTGAACTATTTCTACCTGTGAATTATTTCTATTTAATGTGACTGTTATGTTGTTCTTCGTAATTACAATAAAATCCGAACTATGAAACACAATATAACGGGTGGGCTTTACTATATGGATAAACATCCTTACATAGCCCGTGTATCGGCCTTTGGCAAGGTTAACTTCCAACTCTATATCATAATGCAAAGGGTCCAGGTTTCGAGGAAGTCGTATTCCTGGAACAGGAGCATCTGAACTTTGGAAGGCACTAATTGTGCTGATGGTGGCAGGCATATCCACTTTATACGTGAGATTTCCTTCTTGTTTGTCCTCTGTACACGGACATGTTGGAACAGAATTAATGTTGTTCCTTTGACCACCGAGGAAAATTAAAAGCAGAACAACCAAAGCAATAGTCAAAAGAAAAGATACTGCAAATAACGTAACCTGAATACGCGTGAAGACACAGCTCTTTGACGTCGAATGCAGCGTGACCACCGTTTCTTTCATGTGGACGTGATTACATTGATTGATGCTCATATTGGAGTTTGAATTTTCCATCGCAAGAATAACCTCAACTGAATCTTTATTTAGATTCTTTTCGCATACCAAGCAATCTCCGTTCTGTTTGGCAGTTGTTTCAAGTAATGTCTGAAAATTGCTGTTTGTGCAGTTTGAACCTCTAGCGATATTTCTATCCGCATTCTCCATTTTCATTCTTCATACTGAAATAAATGCTAAATGGGAAAGAAATCAATTTCTTCCAAGTTATTCCATTTTTAAATAAAAAAATCAATTCGAAAAATAGAAGTTTTACTCGAGTAATCAGTATCAAACTTAAACTAACACTATGCAAGGGAGTCCAATCAGAGTAGAAAAACAATGTCTTTTAAAGGCTTGAATTTATTCATTGAATTCATTCGTGTTTGCGTTCTAACTTCAAATCTCCTCCTTATCCAAACTGTCTTGTAGAAAAAAGGAGATAATGACTGAATTTTTTAAAAGATACACTTTTGTCAGTGGAATAATGCCTAATACTAGTGCGATCCTTGTACAATTTGACTGCTTCATAACCATCCAGAGTACAACATCCTCTGAGCCATTTACACTGTCTTCCCTTATATCACTGTTCACCGACCACTCTCGCATAAACACACTGATTGGCTGTCAAAAAGTTAATAAGAAAAGTCAGCTAGCGTTTTCCGTGGAATAATTTTTGCTGCGTGCCTCCGCTTGGTTTCTCATTCTATATACAAATCGTTCCATACCTTCTACTGTCGGTTACAGATAGTGTTGTGGCATCGCAGCTTTAGATTAGCTGTTCAACTGGGAATACGTTATGCCAGATCCAATCAGTAACATAATAAACTATCATTTGAATAACTGTCTCTGCTGCGTGGTTAGAATTGTAAGCCGATATAGATTTACTTATCATAACGAATTGAAAGATTGTATTTATACATTTATATTTAATCTTTTCAAATGAACATGTACTATCTGTTCTTGCAAAGATTTCACATAATTAATAAATTGTAGCCAAAGACAAGTGTTAATGAAATTGACGGATCCATGCAGAAATTTTTGCATAACGTCAATATTTCATTAACCTTGTTTCACGTGATATCTTATTTTATAGTCATTTCTCGACCGAAAAATTTGATTTTAGTATTAAACTATACTATTACAACGCTGTGCTTCATTCAGCGAGGGAAAAGCAAGGACGTAAAACATTCAGATTTCATATGATGCTTTTATTAATCTTTCATCTATACGAATACTTATATTTATCTTACATTAATAAGAATTTTTATATTATTCTTATATATATATATATATATATATATATATATATATATATATATATACATATACATACATAAGGCGTATACATAGTTGGCTACAATACATCTTAACCAGGTAAGAATAGTTGGAACGTCCATGACCAATCCATGTTTCAAAGTGTGAGATGAAATAATAATTGAGTTATACAAGTAGCCAATTTCTTAGTTTACACTTTTGGTATTCTTTGTGTCCATTTAAATCGACCGAATGTTTAGAAAAGAGATTATTCTATGATTACACTGTTCAACTGAACGTGATAAAACTCTCAACTGAAAGCCTGTAAACAATTTTGTTTATTACTTTTTACTGGCAATTACTTACAGATCACTCTCTCTCTCTCTCTCTCTCTCTCTCTCTCTCTCTCTCTCTCTCTCTTGGGGGCCCCGAGTAGCCGAGTGGTCTAAAGCGCTCACCGTTACTGATCACTGCCATCTCACTTCTGTCTGCTTGGGTTCGAGTCTCGGGCTCGGCCAATGTGGGTATGTGAGAAAGCTTGCCAGTAGCTTCAAGTCGGTCGGAGGTTCTTTCCGGAGTTTGTCTGGGTTCTTCCTCCACCATTTAGACTGGCCGCCATGTATAGCCTATATTGTGCTGAAAAATGGCGTTAAACCCAACAACAACAACAACTACTACAACAACTCTCTCTCTCTCTCTCTCTCTCTCTCTCTCTCTCTCTCTCTCTCTCTCTCTCTCTCTCTCTCTCTCTCTCTCTCTCTCTCTCTCTCTCTCTCTGGAAATGAGACAATCTTGGTCCAATCTGTAGTCTCATGAAATAAGATCATCTTGGTCCAGTCAGTAGTCTCATGAAATGAGACCATCTTGGTCCAATCATGAGTTTCGTGAAATGAGAATTTCTTTGTCCAATCGGAAGTCTCGTTTTATGAAATCATCTAGACCCAATCAGTAGTCTTGTGAAATGAGACCATCTTGGTCCAATCGGTAGTCTCATGAAATGAGACCGTCTTTCTACAACCAGTAATCTCGAGAAATTAGACCATCTTGATCCAATCAATATTCTCGTTTTATCAGAATATCTTGGTCCAGTCATTAGTATTGTTTATGATTTATGAAACTTTCTTGGTCCAATCGGAATTCTCGTTTTATCAAACCATCTTGGTCCAATCAGTAGTCTCGTAAAATGAGACTATTTTGGTCCAATGAACAGTCTCGTTTTATAACATTTCTTGGTCCAATCGGTATTCTCGTTTTACAAAACCATCTTGGTCTAATCAGTAGTCTTGTGAAGTGAGAACATCTTGGTCCAATCGTTTTATGAGTCTTCCTGGTCCAATCAGTAATCTTGTTTTACGAAACCATCTTTGTCCAACCGGGTGTCTCGTGAAATGAGACTATTTTCGTCCAATGAATAGTCTCGTTTTATGAGAACATCTTGGTCCAATCGGTAGTCTCGTTGTATGAGACTTTCTTGGTCCAATCGATATTCTCGTTTTATAAAACCATCTTTGTCCAATCAGAAGTCTCCTGAAATGAGACCATCTTTGTCTAATCGGTAATCTCGTGAAATGAGACCATCTTGGTCCAATCGGTTGCCTGGTGAAATGAGACCATCTTAGTCCAATCAGTAATTTCATGAAATAAGGCCATCTTTGTCCAATCGGTAGTCTCGTGAAATGAGACCATTTTGATCCAATCGGTAATCTTGTGAAATCAGACTATCTTTGTCTAATCGGTAATCTCGTGAAATGAGACCATCTTGGTCCAATCGGTAATTTTGTGAAAAGACACTCTCGTGGTCCAATCCGTAGTCTTGTGAAATGAGACCATCTTGGACCATTCGGTAGTCTCGTGAAATGAGACCATCTTGGTAGAATCGGTCAAATCAGTAGTATCAATTTGGTTACTGCCTGACACTTTATTTTCTTTTAATATGTGCTTCCTTTGGAAAGTGAAAGAGTAACATAATCAGTAATAATTGGAGTTTGAAGGCGACTGATACTAAAGAATCAAAGATCTAAAAGGGAAAATAAGTGCAAAAGCAATAAGTCATCCAAGCAGTCAGTGAACAGTTCCAGTACACCATGATTAATGACACTCCAATTCATGTGGTTGATTACCAGTCAGTAATTGTTACATCTTTCCATATGTTGATCGTTACATGTCTTTAGTCATCATGGGATATGTTTGGGTTTTGTTCCAAAAACATCTCCTATTGATATAAAATAAATTATACCAAAGGTTGGCTTCTGATATAATGCCATTAATGTCCACGTGCTTCTATTTCAACAAATATAAACAAAGCTATGCCTCAGAGTGCACAGTTACTACTTAAGGGTGAACTAGTTTACGACTTTACTAGACAAAATTATTTTGGCATGTCCTTACACAAACTCGTACATTTCTTCTCACATTTTGGTTACGTAGCGTTGACATCTGACACATAAGTCACATACAGTACAAAGCTGGTGAAGTTGATAATAATCGAGACTGTGCTACAGTTGATGCCTGTACAAAGTGTGGTTAAATAGAAAATCTTGTTAAATTTTGTCGCTATATTTCAGTTGATGTAATGTGTATATATATATATATATATATATATATATATATATATATATATATATATATATATATATATATATATATATATATATATATATATATATATATATATATATAAGGGGGTAAGCCAACGGATCATCGACGTTTGGTTACTACCTGTTCATCACCACAACGTCCCATCACCACATTTGAACATCACGACGCTTGCTCACCCATACAAAATGTATAAATTCACTTTTATATTCTTATTATGAAGTTATTATGCCTGAAGTATTTAGTACAAAATAAAAAAACTACATGAACTATGAATGGAGAAAATGATGTTTTGTTAAACGATACTGTTAGACATCTAGAAAATAGTTCAGGAATTAGGCATGTGACAAATGAGTCATGGCAGAGATGAGTTCTACACACATATACATAGCTGTCTCCTCTTCTTCCGGCAAGCTCGCGTCGACCATTTACGTAAGTGTACTCAACTAGGAGACCAGGATATGTCTGAGTCATGTCAAATGTTAAGTCCGTTGTTCGGCGGCATCCTGTCTTCTTCATTCTCGTTTATTTACATCTTATTTCGGTGACGCTGCAGAGCCGGAATGATTCTCGAATGTGTTAAACATTAAAACGTAGTTCAGCAGCAATTTCGGGTCGCATTGATTTGATATCCGTCATCTTGGTCTTCAAATCTCAGAAAGATACGCTCTGGATCTTCATACCTACCACTTTTTGCATATCAGCTGTGGGTCTGCACTGGATCAGTGTATTTTGTGTAGCGCTATGTTGTATGCACATTTGGGCTCGTAGTGTTGCCAGGATTTGTAGTTACGATATATCTGTGTGTTTTGCGATCTCGTCAACTATCCTAATATCGCTGCCGTAGCTGAAAGTTTTGCACGAGGCAAACTACTTACGATGATGAGAATGCGTTAGTAGTTATAAAATTAATCCAAATTAAAATTGTCTATCAGAATAAATATACTATTTAAACAAACAATTTCGAGCTTATCAAACAGATTAAAGATACCAGTGTACCAACAAATTTCCCGATGTATCAAACTGCTGTATGATACAGCGTCACATTGATCTATAGTCGTAGTGATAAAGAAGTAGTAATGAATCGTAAGATGATGCTCCAGGGCACCTGTTCTTTTCAGCTGTGAATGTTATCTTCGAGCATAATAAAACTGTAATGCACTAAGCAGGCCTCTCATTCTCAGTCTTCCTCATACGACGTTTATGAACAAAGCATTTGTTGGTGTGTAAGTATAGTACAAAAGTCAGTCTGTTTATATGCGTCACTGTCTGAAAGTAGCTCACAAAAGTCAAACCGTTTAAATATGTCAGTGTGTGTACGTAGTGCACAAAAGTCAAACCGATTAAATATGTCAGTGTGTGTACGTAGTGCACAAAAGTCAATCCGTTTTTATTCTTTATGTTCTGTGATTTAAGAAAAGTTCAGTTTATATGCGTGAATATGTCTTAGTAGTCCACAAAATCAATCCGTTTATATGCATTAGTGTTTGCTATTAAAAGTCAATGACTTTACAGAGTTTCCAATATATTTTTTCTTTTTTTCTCCAGCATCTCACACACTGCTTCCATCAAGATGACTTTTGGAACTTGCATTGTATAAATATAATTATTTGATAAAGTTAATTCATTGGTGTTGTAGTGGATCCGCAGACACTAATTTAAAAACGAAATATAATGTTTCAATGCGCTAATTGTTATAAAGAAGCTACCATGTGAGGGTTGTTGGGAACATCAGAAACGAAACACATTACCGTTGTTAAAAAGTATTTGGGTTTATTCCATTTTATGGAAAACAGAATATTTTAATATACACCGCAAGGAAAGGAGCTCATTCTTTTTAATAGGTTATTAAAATAATAAGATCTATTTTTAAAGCAGTACTATCTGTAATTTTCGAGAATTATAAGTTCCAGTTTGAATTGTTTCTTTATTGTATAATTTTTTCCTTGAGACATATCAAACGAACATCAGCCGCCAAATATTCCTTTACAACACGGTTTCGTGATCAATCGCTATCTTGATTTTAACGATTTCGACAAATGATGTTTTCCTAACTCCAGCTGGTTTGTTTACGAAGAAGAAATTATTCAAATGAACACGTAAATCACACCCTTATCAAAATACGTGACGTAGACCACATAGTCAGGATATCAACGAAAAGGTGTTTATACTGTTCGGGGAGGTCTCGCTCAGAATGTTTACAAGGAAATATTTGATAGCATGTTATAGATGATTGTATTGAACAATACTTCATGAATTATTTCTTCTTGTAAACTATCGTATGCAAGTTTTACAATGTAAACATAAACGTACGAGGACACGGAAAAGCACAAACAAGAGTTTGGATGGAGGTTTGCATTCTTGTACGTTAATATGGGCGATTTACAAATTTCCATATCGCATTTGGCAGTTATGTACATTATGTAAGTACGGTTTTAACAATATCATTATCATTATATAACTAGAAATAATTTACCAGCATCGGTAGCGATCTCCAACATTTCTTTAGACCTGATTGCAGTCTACGAGTACAGTCTATTAATACAGTGTAAGACGCTGAACCTGATATGTTATGACAGTGACGGGTCGACAAGTCCTTATCGGAAACATCCTAGTGGATATCTTACATTGTAGTGCTACGACTCTATAATCTTAAACTTTAGACATTAAGCGAAACCAACAAGTTTATTAAAATTAGCAGATAATTTGTTTCTCAAAGTTAAATTTAAGAGGAACTTACAGTAATGTGCATTAAATTCAAAATAATGCTAAATGTTTATCGCGAGTCCAACAGTCTAGAATGTTTCGAATGAACTCCGATATTGAATGTGGTGATCTACCAATAGTCGTAGTGTTTGAGACTAAAATGTCAATGAGCACTTATCAAGGGAGTGGAGCTGTTGCAACCTATACAAGTAACTCATTAATTTTAGACCATAGAACTCAGTATCATATCTAATAAACGTTTTCCCACAAGCACAAACTCCATATACCTAACTCCAGTTTATATTCAAGGAACCGATAGACAGGTCAAGGAAGTTCCATGGACACGAGTTTCTGCTTGTCAAAATTTGCTATGCTTTCTTTTCTTATGTTTTCATACATGACATGTTTTGGTACATTTTACAATAGTAATCTTTAAAATAATTTATAACTATCTTAACAGTCAATTTCACTATTACCCTATAGGAGATTTTTAAAACAATGACATACAGTGGCCATTAAATCTGCATGAGATTAGATATAATCTAATATGGCTGATCAGGCAAATCAGCACTTTAAAAAATGTGAATTTTTCGAGAATTCAGCCGTTGTGACCTGTCCAAAGAAATCGATAAAGAAACTAAATAAAAATAAAACCTTCGGTTTATGTTAGAGATAATACCATATTAACTCTAACATAAACCGAAGGTTTTATTTTTATTTATTTTCTTTATCGATTTCTTTTGTAGTTAATAAGGTATTTATTTATCTTCTATGGGCATAAATCTAATAATGTATATGTTGCCTTTCGGTTGGATTTCATATTAACACTTAGTTCATTTCCCTGCATGCATATTTTATTTCCCGTCGTGTATACTTTAAAAACATGTGTGTGTGTGTGTGTGTGTGTGTGTGTGTGTGTGAGAGAGAGAGAGAGAGAGAGAGAGAGAGAGAGAGAGAGAGATTATACGCACGTTGAAATTGATTTAACTATCTTTTTGAAAGTTATGTGACTGGGCTGTAGATGGCTGATATACAAAGCCGGTTATGACGAATATATCCCTTCATTACAAAGAAATTCTTATTCGTTCTTTCCAGATGAACTTTGGTTTCGCATGTAACCATTTGTATCCCTTGTATTCCATGCTAATTATTCTATATAACTTTAGTACGAACCACTAGCACAAAATATTCGTACGTTGGGTCAGATTAGTATGCGTGAGAGATTTATTCTCGTAACATTTACATACCTACCCATTTAATCTTACATGAATGATCGAACCTTTCAAACTGATGTTAAGTTTAATCTTATATGACTGACTCAACGTTCCATACAAATGTTCAATTTAATCTTACATGATCGATCCAACGTTCCATACACATGTTCAATTTAATCTAACATGATTGATCGAGCGTTCCATAAAAATGTTCAATTTATCTTACTTGATCCAACGCTCCATACAAATGTTAAATTTAATCTAACATGATTAATCTAACGTTTCATACAATTGTTCAAACCGTATTTCTTTATCTGACACCCATGCTGGAACTATTCACTTACGCCATGACATCTATATTCCTACTTAATGCCAAACTGAACTTGCAAAAATCACAAATGGTACTGAAATCCATTTCGACAGTGATTTCTATAGTATATAGAAAGTGTAAAAGAGAAGATATGTAATAAATACAAAACGGTATATAATAAATACGAAATCGGTATGTAATAAGTACAAAACGGTATGTAATAAATACAAAACATAATGATTGCGTTGTTATGAGACAGTATGTATCAAATATAAAACGGAATTCTTGTGTTATTATGACTCGGTGTGTAAAAAATACAAAATGGAATTCTTGTATAATGAGACTGTATGTAATAAAAATAAAATAGTATGTAACAAAAACTCAAATAGTAAATACAAAACAGTATGTAACATATACAAAACGGAAAACTTGTGTTATTATGAGAACTTGATTTACAAGCCTGACAAACCAAACTTATTCATTTGGACAACTCTTAAAAACATTTTCTGTTGTTTTTTGTATTTGTTTTTGTTGCTTGTTTATATTTTCCTTTCGTTATTTTTTCTTGTAAGCGTCTTTACATTATAGAAGGTACAGACTGAATAAACAAGAAGAATTTAATTGTTGTGATTGTCATTCATTTACCCTGAGGCTTTTAATGTGAACAATCACGTCGTTCATCCAGTATTTTAAACGTAAATGAATTTTTACTGACACAGAAGTTAAACTCAATACAGCGATGAAGACCTAAATTGCAGAGAGACAGGCAATTAAGAATAATGTTTAAAAGTTAATATTAAGTAATCTATCTTCTATTTGTCTATCTATCAAAACAAAATAGGGCTAATGCCTGTTGTGTGCAATTTTCAGTTTCGTTAATAATAATAATAATAATAATAATAATAATAATAATAAATCATTACCATCATCGCAGTGAATAACGGGACATAGTATAAGTAGAATATAACGGATCCAAGGCGCTCGTAGGTAGCGGAGTAGAGAATAGATGTAAGACTACGACATGTTACGAATACAGCCCCATCATAGACATGTGATGAGGATATTTCTGCAATCTCTTCAGTACCTTTCTCTGTAGCAAGTATTGTATGGGACGGACGTCCACGATGAGCACATAATGACCCCAATCCAAATAATAGCAGAGCTACATTAAGCATTGGCAAGGCAAGTTATCTTCTTGTTTCCTCGTTACAACAGTAATTCATACGTATATAGGACATTTCAAAGAAAATTTCCTATAAAACAATTTACATCGTAAACATGATGTGCCCGTAACAAATACTACCAAATTTTGCAATGGAGGAAGAAATTCAAAAAGAAACAATGCAAAGGCGTTGTTGATAGAGTCTACCTCATAAATGCGGTACGATTTGTTGAGAATATTTATAAGAATCTGACAAAGATATTCAGCAGAATTAGTAAATTGTGCCTTTAATGATAGAGTTTTTCAAAAGGAGCATTTGTCTTTGTATATATGCCACGAATACACATATATAGTTTTGTTAGTTTACTATTTATGAAGTTTCAACACATATAAAGAAAACAAGTATGTTAACAACACAATAATTTAGGATTTCGTGTTGATCATCTTTTGGAAAGACGTTGTTTTACAATCGTTCCTGCCACAACCATGCCTGTTAAATAGTCAAAATAAACAAAACAAGGACAGAGCTTAATTTGGTGTAGGGTCTCTAACAGTTTAAACAGGCTGTTTGTCTAAATGCTACTCTGTAACACTTGTGATTTACACGGCAAACTAGTGTAGAGTAGCATTCCAAAATGGCGCATCAGTATTTCATCTTCCGTTGACATATGTAGGTCACACGATTAATATATCTTTCTCGCTGTTTTACAGGTGGTGATACGCCACGAGTTTTTATCGACTGAAAGATAAAGCCAACGGCCTAGAATGTATGTGCTACCTTTAAGCATATCTCACCACTGGAATGCAATGAAAGTAGCATGAAGTAAGGAAACCAATCATTATTTCTAATTTGCGTTACAATTATAAACAGGCAAGAGTGTAAACAAGTAGCGTAGAAGCACATGTAAGTGGTAGATCCATTCATGCTTAGCAACCAAATTTATAAGCTAATGGAATACGAGAAATGCACACATGCAAAATAGAGAAAGCAAGAGATGTCATTAGTATGAACTTAAACTTCAGCAATGAAGTTTAAAACTAATGAAGACTCAGATTGTCAGATGACAGAAGACATGAGCTATCATCAACATAGAGGAAAATACCGGAGGAAAAAAAAGATATAGTTGATCTTTCTCAATGGCATCGAATCGAGTATAAGTCAGGGACAGTGGGATATTAACGTGGAAAGACGTTGAAATGTATAACACTTTATTCATATTTGAAAAATGGTAATCAAAAATGTGAAAACGACAACTCAGAGAACTTTAAAAAGAAACCAAGAATCGGAGGAATGAATATGTGAAACTGAGATAACAAAAAACAATAAAGAATTTATACAGACGAATGAAAAAAGAAAATAACCAAACAAAAACAGGTACAAAAGCAAAACAGGACTCTAAAAATCCTATAGACGATGATTTAATTGATGAATGAAATCCAGGCAAATGTTTTACACACGTCTTGTTTAGATACTGGTTTTGATCAGATACGGAATATTAGAATATAATACAGATATCAGGCAGAGAAAAATAATAAAACAACATATTCATTGATTAACTTATTTCATATTCTGATGAAAGAGACTGAATTCATGAAACAGCAATTTAGCGTGATCAGTTGTAAACGGGAGTTTCTTTAGTAATACGGTCGACACATTTGCATGGGCGAGTCTTTGTTTTCAAGCAACTTAGATAATGTAATTCACCCTCTTTGAAAATCTCAATAATTCCGTACATTTTCGAGTTACATTTCTTTGAACACATGTATACAAGAGTTACTTCTTTTTATTTATTCAATCCTTTTAAGAAATATTAAAAGTCGACATTGAAAATATTGGAAGCAGACGATACAGGTTTTACTAAAATGGACTGTTCTAGGAATCAGAAAAGGGTAGTGAACTCTCTTTTTGCTTGTCTACATTGAAACGCCACAAAGTTGACTATTAGGGATTCCTTGGCGATAATCAGGTTCGAAATCATAGGTTCATCACCCGCCACCTCCCGCATTCGAGGCGGATCCTCTAACCAAAAGGCCAATTGCTTAAGGGAGCTTGTTATTGATATCATCATTCCACGATTCCTGTCACTTTCTAAATAGGGATTTTTTTATACCAGGTTTAAAGTCAGTGTATGGTATTTTAAAATCCGATTGTTGTATAGATGGAGCGTGGTCTGCCTTTTCGATACCTTTAATAACGACCAAGTTGGGTAACCAAGTGTATGCTATATTATGAGGCACACAGCTCGATATGTTCGATGAGAGTAATAGTCAGTAAAGGGTTTTCCAATTTCCTACCTTGCAGTGACTGAAGTACCGATAGTGAATTGGAGAAGATGACTGAAGTTCCGATAGTGAATCGGAGAAGATGATAGAGTTTGAAATATATTTGGTTTCTGTGTATTTCAGTGCTAGGTCTACTGCCATGGTTTTGGCTGAAAATATCGATGCATCGTATGGCAAGTAGCCTTACTCTCATCGTCTGAGCTGTCAGTGTAATTCTTGTTTAGTTCTTAAATTTGAAGACAAATTCCTTATAAGAGTTATGATAAATGGAAGGCTTTGTTTCGGGTTGTTTCCTTCATGCAGCGTAAAAAGCACTTTGTGATGTCTAGGTAGTCAGGGATGAGTTACAGAAACAGAGGACTTCTGAATTTTTGAGAGGACAAATTTTGTACTTTCAAGGGTTGGAAAAGAGACGCAAAATCACGGTTAGAAGCATTGGATTTTAATAATAGGGCATATTGTACGGACAATGTTTGTCTGCGATGTGATAGAGGGGGGTTCATTGGCTTCAGCCAAACGACTTTTACATGGGAATGTCCTCGATGTCCTCAATGAGATTCATATTGCTTGATGGTGAATTGGAGCAGGCATCTCTAAGCTCAACGTTCTGGATAACCCATAAATAACACAACCATAGTCCAGTTTGGATCGAATAAAGTTTAAATAAAGGTTTAGAACGACTTTTCTATCAGTATCCCAGTCAGTGTGTGCTACTATGTTAAGTAGATCAAGGGCTTTCAAACATTTAGCTTTCAATTCTTATTGTGTGGAACGACGGTAAGATACTCGTCGAAGACAATACCTAAACACCGTGCTCCATTAAAACCGGGTATAATTGTTCAGTCCAGCGTGAATTAGGCTCATCATGCTGTCTTCGTCGCTGACAGAAATGCATGCATTCCGTTTGTGATTTGGAGAGTTCAACACCATTAACAGTAGTCGAATTTTGAATCTTGTTTACATTTTTACGTTTTATTTTTTTTTATTTATTTATTTATTTATTTATTTTTTACACGTTTTACATTTCAGTTGTATGCATGTGGTTTTTTTTTATCAATAACATAATAAATAGTAAATCGTCAACATATTGAGAGCAGTCCACACCAGTAGCCAAACAGTTATGCTATTAATTCTGATGTTAAAATCGTAAAAGGTAAAATACTGTCTTGGGGAACACCCATCTCTTGCTTATACATATCAGAGAGGGTGGAACCCACTCGCACCTTAAACTCTGTGTTTCAGAGAAAGTTCGATACAAAAGTGAGTAGGCGGCCTTTTAGACCAAGATCGTGCAGGTCATTCATTATCCCGTACTTCCATATTATATCATAAACCTTTTCCAAATCGATGAAAACAGATACTGAATGTTCTTTTTTGATAAAAACCTCGCGAATAAGCGTTTCAAGTCTATCCAGATGATAGTTGGTACTATAGTCATATCGGAAGCCACTTTGGAAAGGATATATTAAATTATTAGGTTCCAAGGATCCAAGAACTAGCAGAATCTTTATAGGTGTACATCTGAAGAAAGCCATGCTGATTGCTCTATAACACAAATCACAGCCATCACACACACAAATAAAGAGAACTAAACGGTCCTGTAATAATACTTAAGATAGGCAAGGTCATTTATACATAGCGAGCATAATCAGTGCAGAAAACCTGCGAAATTCTTATTCTTTAAAAATCTAACCCTATGCAAACTACGAAACTTTAGAGCTCCAGTATCACAGAAAAAATAATTAATAGAGGAGAAAATAGTAAAAAAAACCTTTGCTACGAAAGGAATCGTGCACGTTAAAGAACATAGAAAGATACGTTATCCACCATCGAAATTTGAAGCTCTTTGATCAGTTAGAGATTGCGCTTAAAGAAGATACACTGTGTCTTGTTATTTGAACAAGAACCATGGTTGTAGCTTAAAGAAGATACACTGTGTCTTGTTATTTGAACAAGAACCATGGTTGTAGCTTAAAGAAGATACACTGTCTTGTTATTTGAACAAGAACCATGGTTGTAGCCTTAGAATACAACTTCGGGAGCACATTAACCAGTGGCTTTGAAAATTATATGATAAAAATCAACACGAAATCTGTATTCGGTAAACAGATGGAAAATCTATGAAAGTGAAAGAAAGTTAAAATATGCATGAATCTAAAATCCAATTACCAGAAATATTTATATTTGCCACGAGAACTCTAATAGATCAAGACTTCATGTCATACAGTTTTATAAAAAAGACAATTCAATTACCCAAGTCCGTATAAGAAGAGTAACACAGGTGGTGAAGACAATTAAATTACCCAGGTCCGTATATGAAGAGTAACGCAGGTGGTGAAGACAATTCAATTACCCAAGTTCGTATATGACGAGTAACTGGGGTGGTCAATGTATGCATTGGAGTATAACAACATCTGGCGATAAAATGAGGCGATGAGTGACAGACAGAGACTGGTTATTGTTTCTTGTACAGACCGATTGATGTGTCCATGAAATAACATATAACACCCAGGTGTATGACGTACTTGATTAACAAATGTTTACGTCAATGGAATTCGTCAAATTAATCGAGATATACCAGGTCTTTATAAGCCTAATTATTTGATGTGCCCACACACTGATTTTGTGGTCTTATAAGTAATCTACTCTGATAATGCTGCAAGAGATAAAAGAAATGTAAACTGATATAGAAAAGCGTGATTAAACGGAATCTCATTTTTGTCACGTACAAGGACTGTATTTTTAGCCAAAGTGTAGATTACCAAGTTATGAATTTGATTCGTATAATATTACTTTAGCAGGCATGCATTAGATTATTATAATAACACACATAATTAAGTTGATTATAAAAACACACTTGCATATAGTTATTTTACCACGTTGAAGCCAAATGCTTCTTATTCCATTTCACTTGTACTACACTATATCGCACTAACAGTTTTCATCGACGTCTTCTATTTTCAGAGAAAAAGACTATTAAAATCCTAACAGTCTCTTTCAAGGTTCTTTATTACTGAAGTACATTTCTTTACAATCATACACACAAGCTCACACACATTCACTAACATTCCGTACTACCTACTATTGAATGCTAACTTGGTAAAATTGGTTGCGTCTTCTAAGTGTACCAATCGTCTATCAAAGCAGACTAAAGTCTATCTTACACGTGAGCAGGACCTCTTTAAATTCATTAGTGTAGAATCAAATATAACAGTTGTTGATATCGTATAAACTGCCACAGTACTAACGTTTTCTCTTGTGATGCAGTAGTACACGAAAGCATTTTGTTTTCCTCTGCTGGTCCTTAGCGCATTGAATATAGAATAGTCACATCCTACTGGAAACGTACATTTTCCAACACTTAATCATTCAAACCATCTTCTATCAACTCAGGGTTTATTGCCAATTTAAAATGGGGAAATCCTGCTTCCTAAGGAAAAACAAGAGGATGCAATGAACAATGATATATCATTACTTGGAAGTCAAGTGGCATTCTACAAGTTCTATACGAGTGCTTGGCTTTTTGCCGGCGCTTGAATTTAGCTTTACCAGTTTATCATTTATGTTACCTTGCTGTGTTACATTTGTTCTCACAGAAGCATGTAGCTACAAATCATTATACGGAAAGTAAAATGTTACTACAAATGGTTATTAAAATTGAGCCATGACTGGGTCAAATTGCCACTTGTAACGTTTGCTCAGGTTTAATATTACAGTGAGTATTTGTAATACCATTATGTTGTTCGAAAAAGATCTTGAATTCAGCAGTGGTTCATATCTTTGTGTGGAGTTATGTATTTACTATGCGTTGTAATTGTTGTTATTTAATGGCCATAACAACTAGGTAAGCTTTCAAAGTGAAAAGGTTTAATTTTAAACTTATGTCTGAATTTTCCGTACCTTTAACTCTTCCAATTAGTTATTATTACGTATTTATATTTTATATTTTTTACATCTAACGTAATATACACTGGTCTATTCTATTCGATATTTACTGCTATTGTTTCTGCATTATAAATCTGTAAAGCAAGTGTTTAATGAAAATATGATTTCATATTTCTGTACCCTATGAAAAGAACTGATGTTCGATAGTCTTCTTCTTCTTCTTCTCTCTCTCTCTCTCTCTCTCTCTCTCTCTCTCTCTCTCTCTCTCTCTCTCTCTCTCTCTGTTTCCTTCAATGATTGCGTAAATTATATGTCTAAAATTTGTTTTCAGGGTTGGGAAGGATTTGATGATGACTCGGTCTCTCGTAGTATATTCAAAAAAAAAACCCCCATAATAATCTGTACGTCATGTTTGGAAAGTTCCACATAATTGTTCCCATTTTGACTCAGTATAATCGGAATGTCCACATTTTATGTGTCTTTTATACTTAATACATTTAAACTAAAGTCAATAGAACAACATTGTCCTTGAATTTAGCCATAAGCTGTGACCGTTCACTAGAAATGACAGTACAATCAGTACACGACTACATTATTGGTGGTGGGTATCTGAACATGACAGCTAGCATTACAGCAAACCGGACAATTTAACTTCTAAGTAGTTTTATCTAAACATTTTGTGGATCGGCTGGAATAAATTTTACTGGAGAAACGGATTTTTAATCTATGAATAATGTTTTAAAAAAATTATCAGCACTTGATATCTTAAAGATTTTCCGACCGTTAACAAACTTGAAACAAACGTTAACACTACCACTCTTTGTTTCTTAAGTTAGCACTAGGGTGAGTCTAAGAATGTAGAGCTAAAGCATCATGCAAGTTATTCAGCAACAGTGTAACTAGATCTTGTTCTACCCGTCATTTATTCAGGTATTCGAGGTTCTCTGCTCTGTTCTCATTGAAATCTACTGCTTTGCATCCGTAGTTATTCCATGACATTGTCTTGTTTGATGATGTCTTGATTTCAATTGTTGGGATGAAATAGACGATAAAGTTCTTATGGAAACTAGCAATTAGTTATTGCACAATGAGTGATAAGTCATACACCAGCCATTTCCTGCTTGCATCAACCTTAACGATCCCAGCTAACAATTCCACGTTGCAACAATGTTGCAGCAATGTTGCAGTAAGGTTGTGGCAACGTTGTCATAAAACGTTGTGGCAACGCGATTTGGTGAACTTGCTGGAATGTTGCTACAACGTTGTTGTTTAACGTTATAAAATAACCTTCCTACAACATTCTCACAACATCCGAAACCTATATGGAAATCTGATGAAAGCTGCTTGTGTTTCTGAAACACACATTCCCCACTGCTGGCAAGAATGTCCAAATAGACAACACTGCAAAAATGTCAACATTACCATCCATCTAGGAATTGCAACAACAGGAATTTCAAGACTGCCATTGTCACCTATCAGATGTCAGTTCTGCACCAATTTTATTTTCGACAAACCAAACATCACCAGTCATTTGACAATAATAATAATAATAATAATAATAGCGATAAAATGCCAGGGTACACTAATTGTTCCAACATTGTACAAATTTGCACTCTGCATGCAATGATGCGTGTCAGCTATCACAAATTAGTTTAAAGTCGCACATATAAAAATGCACTCTGCACAATATAGAATTTGTTTTTATCTGTGCATACAGTGAAAAAGAATCTTAGATAAAATTAGTAAGGATACATATTTATTAAAAATACGCATATCCATTCTGAAGTATGCAATCAGTTTCAGTGCAAGTGTGCAGGTTTTCTAACATGGTTTATATGCAAACATTGCTTTTTGTTCATAGTATCAAATCCTCTTGCTGGGTACTTTTCCTAACAGGCTTTACAGCAGGGCCTTCCATTATATTTAAATGGGGCAGGTGAGTTGACAAAGTAGGCCAGGGTTTTGGGGGACCTACCTCAATGGGGATAATTCATTTTTTTTTTAAAGTGTCAGGGTGTAAAGTAAAAGCAGACGGGTAAATCACACGACTTTTGCCTGATAAGGAATTCCCCTGAATTTACAGACTGAAGGTTCAGACATTAGTTTTTATGAGACAAATGAAAAAAAAGGAAACAATACAACATATATTTTAATATCACTTTTTGTTTATTTTCAAGATTTAATTAAGATTAGGAATCATAATCAGTCTCCTCCTCCACTGTTTTTTCTTCTGCTCAGGTACCTGCAAATTAAAAAATAATTTTAATGCTTAAACAAAGTCAAAAATCATCTCAGCATTGCTTACATATTTAAAAGTCACATTAACTAGCATTAAGGATTATCCATAAAGGATGTCTGCACAGATGGGGGGTTGGGGGTTGGTCAAATGCCGACAACTGCGGACAAGGGGGAAGGGGGTGTAAAGGACCTTGGGGACGTCCGCAAGCTAGTATTTTTTGTTATGATATTCTGTGTTGAACAGCTGCTTTAGACCTACTGCGTGTATTTCAATACGTTTTGTTGACGTCCTTTATGGGTGATCCTAAAGTATAAATTATTTGTTAATTTCAATTTGTATGATTCGTGCCACAGAATATACATGAATGGGTTGGCATTAATACATAGGTCCGGCTCCCAGTGTCTGATGTTGATTGCATGGCCCACATATCAGCCCTGCGAACCTGAGCGAGTATACAAATAGCCAATGCACCACGGCCTGTATAACGCTCTCAATTCAGACAATACAGTGCCTGGCCTGTGATGAAGACCCTGGCTGACCATGCGACTGCAGAGCTAGTGCAAGCCTCCCTTGAAGCAGGCGGCTGGCTGCAGTAGCCACCACTACCAACGTTCCCTCTAATATTTTTCCTGTGTGCGTGGAATTTTGAAACTGCAGCTGCTGCGCGGCATATGTATTTGCTACCAAAACCATACAGCAGTGTATAATACTAGATGGGAACGTCCGCAGCCATAGGCGGTGGGAGTGGGGTGAGGTGTAAGCCACATGCGGACAAAAGCGGCCATGGGAAGAGGGGGGGTTTAGGAAAACAGGTATTATCTGCCTACGTCATTTATGGACAACCCCTTATGAAAATGTACAAGACTTTCTTCACTGCACTTGTGCTTTCCTTAATATTGTTAAGCCAAGTTACAAGGTAACTCTGCACTTGTCATTTCAGGCAAGTGGATGGTGAAATCTGTTTACGCAAAGATGAATTTATTTTGTCCAGATATTTCATGTGAATAAAAATTCCAAGTGGAAGCACATGCCTGATCAGACAAGATGGATGTAAAATGTAGTTAGCTGTACTCCAGATTTGACAGTCCTGGGAACTACAATAAGCTGATTTTGTTTGCAAATTTAGAAGTGCATCCGCTTTACAAATACCATGCTTTAAAAGACAAAATTGAATCCAATATTGATAAAATAAGAGTCAAATGGCTAACCTTGTATTTTATCCCTCCGCGTTGGTTGGGTGCATATTTGAGGGTCTACTATATGGCCTCTTCAATTTTATTTGCTTTCGCTTTGTCATTTTTTTTTTTTCAAGCAGGCTTCTGCAAGAGTAACACAATGTTTTAAAATAAGTTTCACAACAAAGGATGCATTGCTTTGTTCTAAATGCCAGCAATAATCAATGGAGTATTTATAAAACATACTCTGAAATGTGGTCTCAAGTTATTTCATATACATATAATTGCAGTATGTGTGTGAAGAAACATGCTGTACTTTATCCATTCATTTACAAATCTCTGGCAAGTCACATGAAAAACAGACAACTGAAATAAAGTCATACCTACTTATCAAAACCCGGCATATCAGAAGCTCTTGAAATGGTTTTTCCTTTTACGTCCCTTTAGGCTATACTCTGACCAGTCTTTTTGTTCCTAGCTTTTTTATCATCCTGCAGACACTATCCCCAATATTATACCCATCAAGGGAGCTCAAGTACTATATCTGAAAATAATAATAATAATAATAATAATAATAATAATAATAATAATGTGACAAAATATGCTTTAATATAGTTTTTTTTTACATGGGTTTTGCATGCAAATTTGTTTGCTCAAACCTGAATCAGTTTGGCAACTATGCAACACAATGTACTAAAAGCAATTATAAAACAAATTAACCACCGTGAATCATTAAACTTCATCAATGACACCCTTTGAAAATAATTCTGCAGGTGCCTCAGCACTTGTAGGATGCATATTGAGGTTCACAACAGTAAATAAAGGTTATAGACAAGATAACAGTTTTATCTGAGAAAAAAAGGCCCCGAATTAACATCTTCTTAGAGACTTCTGGATTCTCCTCCATCCTCTGGCAAAGGCCTTCTAGTTCCTCCACTGAATCACATGGCATTGCAAGAATTTCTTCTGTACATTCTGTGTCTGGGCCTTGTGTGTTAACTAAAACTTTCCTTAGGAGGGCCAGCTGCTCCTGCTGATTCTCAATAATTGTGTCCAGTTTCATAAGTACACTGAGCTGGAAATCCGTAAGAAATTTATGATACTATAAGCATCTGTTTTGAAATATCAGAATCATTGCTATTAACTCCTTGTAAAGATCTGTACAGTGAACAGGTTTAACAATCAAAAATATTTACGAAATGAAATGCTTTTTGTACAATTTATTTGAAAAAAAAAAATAAAACTTACTGTCATTGGAATCCTGTATTTTGTTACTCCCTGGACGTGTTGTTTCACTACTGGTATCTGTAAAGTTGCATTCAATGTAGATGGTTTTGGCGTCAGACTTAGAGATGACACTGGTATACCTAAGAAAGGAAAATAAAAAACCCAGTGGAATCATGAACAGAGTAGACACATCAATGAAAAAAGAATCCACTGTAAATATTGTTTACATGCACAACTCTTGTACAGTATGTTTTATGACCTATAATTTAACTAATTACACATCTCACAATGTTCAGAAATAAGTGTCTGAGCAACAAAAACTTATGCTTTCATGTCATAATCTTCCATTTCCAAACAAATTTTGGTGTTGACTCAATGTATATGACATTAGTATTGAACACTAACATTTATAATGTCTACAAGATGACAAGACTATTATCAACTGAAGTGATGAGTCTGATGTGCATTGAACAAATGTTTTTAAATGCTGCAAAATGCATTTTTATTTTACTGCCACAAATTGCCCAACAGTTTTAACACAAAACAGTTATTCTACTTTAGATTAGAATTAAATTCACGAATACAGTGTATAATTGACTTACTCATATTTAGAGAGTAGTAAATGAAATAAAAGATTATATTTAAGTAAAATCCCCAATCACACAACTGACCTAGACCCATCAATTTCCAATGTAAACAAGTTCTTCCATTTTATGAATTAGTAAATATACTGCATAGCTGATGACAAATGTTATTTATATGTGCTGTGTTTATTAATCGCAAAAAGCTCATGTATATAATTATCACTGAAAACATGCCACTATTAGATTATTTACAACTGTAATTCATGTCAGTAATTATCAAAATTTAATTACCTTTAATATGCATTTTATTTTTTCACATCAATGTATATCAGCATATGTATACATGTGTCTCAACATAAATTCATTTAAATTTCACTTGTGACTGATTTCTATTTGTATTACTTGCTATTTTAAAAAAAAATATATATATATATTTTGGTCAAGAACGATAAATCTTACGCTCTTGACCTAAGCGCGCGAATCGAAATGTTAGCCTAACGGAAGGCATTTTACCACGGTAACCTATCCTTTCCTCGATATTTTTTTTTTCCAAAAATGTACCAGTGTAACAATATCATTTACTTAATACGAGTCGCATAAAAGTCACAGAAATATGCCAAACAGTTAGGTCATTTCATAAGCTGAACGTGTTGGCCGATAGTCCCATTTTCTTTGTTTGAAAATGCGATTGCAGCCATGGCACTGCCTCGCGCCTAGCTCGTAGCAGTTTACATGTGCATGATTGCATCAACAGACATCAACCAATAAATAAACGTTATTTTTTGCAACTAAACATGCGAATGTACATTAACTATTTAAAGTTCATACCTTGGTAGTTCACAATAGCTGGAAACAGGAGATACGTATCTGCCACAACTGCGATTCGGTCGGTACAGGATGAGCTAGACTTCGGCTCGTAGATACGTAGAATATTGTCAAGGCAATGAGAGTACCTCATGTTTGTAATCGAAAAATGCCGACGAGTAAAATATTTTCCTACAAAAGTTGCAACCTTCTTATAGTTATTGGTTTTGAAAATAAAAATGAATAAACTACGAAACTAGGATTGTTCCCCCTGACACTGTAAAGTTAACCACAACTTTGGTACAACGTTGTAAACACGTTATATATTACCTTTGTAAAAATTATATTATTTCATGTCCATTCTATTAGGATCAATGCACATACATACCATTTGTAATTTACTATATCTTTTAGATCATAGGACTACTTAAGATCATGTTCAAGTGTGACGTTTTGTTAACGTTGCCAAAACGTTATTTTCCCACGTAACCAAAATACAACCATACAGCAACGTTGTGAAAACGTTGTGTGTTAGCTGGGATCAACGTTGGTCTTTCCTAAATGACACGTATATGATTCTATTAGGTTTCAAAGGTTGTTCTCTTGTAGACGACACCAATATGATTATATTAGGTTGAAAAGACTATTCTCATCTAGATGGTATCTGTATGATTATATTAGGTTTCAAACGTTATCTTTACATTAAGCCTATTGTGGAAGAATCACGTTGATTATTTGACCTTAAACTATCATATGTATGTATATATATATATATATATAACTTATATATATATACTCTTTTCTTTCCAATATATATATATATACATATACCATATATATATATACATATACTTATATATATATATACTCTCTTTCTCTATATATATATATATATATATATATATATATATATAAGATACAAGCTAATAATATGTTTACTCACATATGCTCACACATGCAAATATACAATATATAAACAACTATTTACATAAATGCTACATTGCTATAGAATTGAAAATGAAGCAGTGGAGGTGGATGGTGTAACATATACTTTAATAGGTACACAATGTTTATGATTTCATCCAACACAGCTATTGTGGAAGAGGGATGATTGGAGCTGATTTAATGTTATGTTGAATGTTGTTTCAACAAAGTGCACCTGAAAATTGAAAGCTATTTCTGAACAGCATAGCCCTCATGTTTCTAAAAATTAGTTAAAATTGACGTTAAATAAAAACTGCTAATCCATATTTATTTTTCTCAACATTATACCCTTGTTACAGGATCAGTTATATTTAGACAATATGGATACGCCAGACGTGAAACAATACTGAAATGAGAAAGCATTATGTATTCCGGTACTTGTTTTGTATTTATTGTTATCGGTTTCATATTTTAATTCATCCATTCTAGCCATAAAGGGTAGGATTCCTTATAACAATTTCTACTTTTAATATCGTTTTCAATGTCTCTATGTTCTTTTATTTCGGTTTAATGTATTAATTATTACATTTAATGCTATGATAGTTTTATACATGTTAGTTTCAATGTTTATGTTTTCTTTGTTACCGGTTATTTCAAATCATTTAAATCTGATTATAGTTCCCTGGTTGTCAGCTATTAATTTTATCGCAGAAGGCTAAACATTTTCTCAAACCAGAAGGTCTTAGTGATGATGATTTCGATATAGTTGAACTTGTTATCGGTGCTTCTTTTCGTTGAACCCCACATGATATACGAAGGCGAGGGGAAAGATGTGAGAAAATGACGAAACGCCGTTAGCAACTGTGACATTTCAACATCTAAATAAAATCAAGCGTATAATCTGCAAATGTCGTATTTGATGAGATTACCGATGACATGCATTAAAATCTGTTTTATCGCTTCTACAGTTTTCCTGAGATTTAACTACATAATATATAGGCAATCCAGCATAAACAACACTTCCTACAACTGTGGCTAAAGTGAAAAGCGCATCAACTGCAGCCACAAAACATTTCTAAGAGCGATAGGGAATGTCAATGCGCATTAACTGCATTCACTAAGATTTTGCTTAGCATTATATTCTGTGTTTTCATCATCTTAGCTTTTAAATTGGTGCTATTGAATGCCATAAAGGCAACACTAAATGCAGATATACGTAATCCCAGCTGAAATGATAGCAATCAAGTCTAATTTCATTTAACGTCATGCAATCGTCTTTAAATTCTGTATGCAATTTATTTAAGTCATCAATTGGTAGAACTCTACCGATCGAATATGTAACAGCAGGGATGAAGAGATCTGATAATGCCTTTGGCATCTTAGTTGAACACTCACTGGTTAGGATCTTATGTTTTCTTCATATGTTGTTCGCATATATATATATATATATATATATATATATAT
>JAECUM010016956.1:0-45200 GCA_016617855.1 Megalonaias nervosa | reverse complement strand
TGGTTGTGTGCTTGATTACAAATTGCAAAATAAAATGCAACCTGGACAGCCCTCTGAATCTCTAAAATTGCGTTCTAAAATTTCGTTTCGCACTTAGCGATTCGCCAGGGGAGTGTTCACAATAAATTAAACTGACAATTATCCGTAAAATATTTATTCAACATCGATCATTTGGGCGTGGCAATGTCCGCTTGGTTTTTTTTGTTTTTTTTGGAGGGGGGGTGTTTTTTCTTAATCCATCAGGCTTACATACTGAGCTGGGATTGGCCTCTGGTAATTAATAAATCCCCCACACACACACACACACACACAATTGTCGGTCGATCCCTTTCTGCTGCTACATGCCTTTACAATCAAATCACTAATAGATCTGAATGAATTTTATTGCGGATAAGAAAGATTAGTATCCTAAAAATAATGAATGTCACCATCATACAAAATAAAACTGCTGCTAATTTAGCTATTTTTTCCGTTCGAAACATGCAATATAATTATGTCGCACAAATTCTCTTAAGAATCGAAGGAGAACAATATGTTCTTATTCTTTTATTTGCGTTGATATTGCTATCAGGATGTTGGAGTTGTGCTATTCTCTAATTTTCTCACTCTACATGAAACAGGGTTCTCATACAAGATAAAGTATTAACAAAACTAAAATGGCCAATTGGCATGCTGTGTGCTGGAACGTCCTCATTTGGTCTTCATACTCGAGTGCCTAGGAAATTATTTGAATATTGGGACGGAGGTGTTTGGAACAAACAAAATCAAATATCCGCATGTGTCTCATCTGCAAAATAGTACATACGTTAGTTCATGTACGTGTTCAACACTGTATCTCGTCATATAACCGATCTTGCCTTTACTGCCATTCTATGAACTTTAGGCAAATATATGCATCTAAAGATTTCTACAGATACTCTTGGTTTACCTGCAACAACATTATATTGGAATCGAACGTCCTGTGCTGATGACTGACCTATATCGATTAGCAGTCAGCAGCTTACAAATAACTTCCACCACTACCACCCGTATTGATGCTATACGCTGTTTGCTATTATGATTTTCAAATTGTAACCGTACTAAACCTTGAAATTTATTTCACCTCAGCTATTATTTGTGGTTTCAAATTACTTCTTCTCCTACTAAAGATGGGCAAACTGCAAAGGAAAAAGAGAGCATACAGAAATATTTCTAGGGAGAAAGGACTGGAGAAATGTATTAGTAATGTATCATTTCTTAAGAGCTTTTAAAGGTGATTTAAATATGGATCTAGTGTAAAGAATTTTTGAACGTTATCATGGCTTATTCAGCCCATTTTTATAAACAGAAACACTTTGAGAATCCTTAATTTTCATAGGAATCTGGAACGACTGTGTAGATATATGAGAATTAATTACTAGGTCGTCATGCGAGTGTGTCTGCTACACACGAGTCCATATAACACCGATTCACTCGCATCATGTTTTGGTGATGCGTGCTTAGTCGTGACGGAATATGGGCTGGTGTGTGCAAGCAAGGCGATGGGTGCCGTTTACCCGCGGGCATGGGTTCGAATCTCCGTAGAGTACGAATTAAAAATTCTCTAACCTGTATGATAATATTATTTGTATTAAATTATTAATTCTGCCTACTATTATCAAGCATTCTTCCGTAGAATCCAGGGATAGCACTTTCTGTTCTGTTTGGTATATATTTATAACTCTCTCTCTCTCTCTCTCTCTCTCTCTATATATATATATATATATATATATATATATATATATTGAAATTTGAGGATATACGAATTATGAATTGATGTAACGCTTTTGAAAAGAAATGTGATTTTATTAAGCAAAGTACTTCAGTGTGGCTTCTCGATGATTTATGATTTGTTGGTGGACAGACTAAGGTTATTTATGACGGCTAATGTTTTCGCTTGTAATTGTGAATTCGTTCGCCAATATTTTTGTGTGAAGAAATTTAATATTGCATGGAAAAGGATAGGAGACTAAGTCAAAGAAAGAACTCCATATATATCTCGAAGTCGAAGCTTAACTTGTAACATGAATTGTATTTACAATGTATATGCCACCAACAAAACTCTAAAGAATATACATGCCGGACCTTGCGTAGGAAATGAAAATAAGAGTTTAATTTTGGAACATTCATTTGACTGCCAAAAATTATACTTGAGCATAAATAGTTTTTAAATATAAAAACTAATGTTATTGCAAAACTACTTGCGCTTTGCCTGATAGGTTTCTAAGGTTGCATTTTTGTAACATTTAATATCAGCGATGATATTTAATAGTTTCACTAAAATATTACATTTTGCGACTGAGTCAAAGAGCGATTGTCATCAATTTTATAGAACACCTGCTGATAAGTTGTGATTTTATTTTGAAACAAAAGATCTTGACCATGTATAAAAGTATGAACGTATTGAACGTTTATGTTCGTTTGCTAGCCACCGTGGTAGTAGATGATATATAAGCTTCATGCAATTGTTGGAAATTATCATTCTTTCGCTTAGTTGTTTCTCACTCAGTTTTAAACGATACAGAAAAGTACAAATAGTTGCATGTCACTAAAATGTTTTAGTCATTTAACTAAAATAATTATCGCTTCTGTTGTTTATGGTGATGCCTTTCACACGTATTTTACTAACTTGTTTACCACTACATTTGTAACATGTCCTTTAAGTTTCGTATAAAAAAGACGAAGGTGCAAGTTGAGGTGTCCCGGAGAGACAACGACACTTTGTAGTTTTCACTTACGTTCTTAGCTCATGTGTTTTCGAATTTATCTTTAAAGCTCAACTACACGTGGATACTTTATTCTTTTAAAATTTAGATTTCCATGTTTATTGCTAATGTGGTTTTGTCTTCACTTATATTGCTGCTTCTTCCACATATTTGTCCATAAATCTTCCAAAGTTAACTCAGCACAATTTCAGGGTGCTACAATAATAGTTGCAAAATGACTTACTATGTTAATTATCAATGCCGAAAATTATTTGACATTTAATTGGGTAAATCAAATAATGAATTTTTAGTCATGCACTCTGCATAAAGACGTTCAAAACAAATTCGCAAGTTAAGCAGACCTTACAGTTTCTGCAAAACATGCCACAATACGTGCAATCCAATAAAGGCAAAGAAATGGCGAGAAGAAACATAGAATGTAACAAATGGTATAACTACAAATAGAATTATGACAACAACGAGCACTCAAAATTTCGAGATACAATAGAGACGAAGATAAAAGAAAACTAACAAGTAATTTAGACGTCGGTACAACATTGATGAAAACATCTCATTTTCGGTTGATAGTAAAATATGAAGACTTTGAGGCAAAACATCGATTCAGATACAACACTGAAATTGCTATATGTGCTATGTATTGGTTTCTGCCACAGACGGCTAAACGTTACAAAACCCGAAGGTGTTAGTGAAGATACTCTTATGCTCTGAACATATATCACTTTTTTTCCTTGTTCGTCCTTTGATTTGCCTAATCCCAATCAACAAAGAAACTGGTTACTCTAGACAAATAAGCGATATATGATATATGTCTAAACATGACAAGTGCCATCGAATAACAGACATAGAAGACCAGAAAAAAACTGTTGCATATTTAAGATTCTGTACGTTATCATTGATGAGACATATAACAGTATTGTCTAATATAGTTTCCTGGTAAACGGTTTTTAAAACGCACTGTTAGGGGCAGAGTTCTATCAAGAAGAAATCAGACAGTACTCATTTTATTTTCAGTAATATTCTGCAGCATTTAGCTCAGCGGCCATCGTCGCCTCATTGCGGCACGCTCGTTCGAGTGTACGATAGAACATCGTTGCCGCTATGTTGGAAAGTCATTTAAGGACTAGAATTTCTGCACAGAAACATCAGAATTGTTATAGTTGATATGGGTAAGTCCTCATGTGTTCCTTTTGTCATGGTGAAATAAACTTGTTTAGATGCAATCAAACAGACAGAGACAACCTTAGCTTTGAATGTGTTAAGACTGGTGAAGTACCTAATTCATGCGACGTCATCTACTCACTTTCAATTTTATTTGCAAACTGTCAAATCTGTCAATTAAAAGAAATCTGCTAAATAACAACTTGTATCACCCCGGTCACAGATTTCTCACGACTTGATTTCAGTTTCTTCTTTCTTTCAGTCACATTTTACCGGCTGTGTCTTCGTATGTTCCATCTGCAATCGATATGTCAAATTTATATCGTACTCCTCCATTTCTGAATAAAATGGCTATTTTTATCTCATATTAATCTCCATTTATTTATCCTCATTACCTTGCTATTTAAATAACACAAAACAAATAGTTTTGAATTGAAGTTAATTGAAAGTCGTATATATTAAGATGATTATATGGAAGATGGACATATACAAACAGAGGTTTACTATATTGTAAATCTTGCTAGTGGTTTCCAAGAGCAAGTTGGCGATTTCAAACGATTAAAAACAACAAAATTAAATTGAAGGAACCATGGTAAAGACTTTACTGGCAATGAAGGGACCCCGTGGAATGGTAGACCTGTCGTCATCCTGCTGTTTATTTTTATTTATATTTTTTTATTTTTATATTTATTTTCATTCAGAAATATATTTATATTTATATTTATTCAAATATTTAAACAAATATGTATTATATAATGAATCATGAAAATATTAATGTAATTATTGCTGCTATTAAGCAATTACAAAATGACTGTATATTAACGATACCTGGCGAAATATGACGGCCTACACCATATGGATCGTTATTATATTCAAGAATAACTGGCGGAGGGTTTATTTTTCTGCATGATTCGAAGATCTTTGGAAAATTATTTGTGATCAGATCAGTAACTGATTGTTTTACCTTACTCATCCTATGGTCTGTATAAAAATCTTCATCTTGTGCAATAAAATATTTTGCACTTTCTGGACTATTTTCATGTAGATATTTAAGTGTATTTTTAATTAAAACAGGTTTGCTATAATTAAAATCATAGAATACTAAATTTAAGTGCTGGATTGCATCGATAATATTATTTTTTATGTAATGGTTGTAATTTTGTATCAAATAAGTAATTAACTGTTTAACATCAGCAAATACTCGATGAAATTCATTTGATATTTGTGGGACTATATTAAAATTATTATACATATCATATCCTCCTAATATTCCATTAGGACCAGCCATGTCACGAATACTTTCTGCACCATCAGTAAAAAAATTACCAATACTCCACGGACTTCTCATGCGCCGATATTCTGGAATTTCTATAAATTTTGGGGGGTTGTTAGAAATTCATCGCGGGTTGGTTCTGGTGGACCATTAGCAACAGGTGGAATCTCAGGCCATCCTAATATTGATCTGATTGAAGTTTGATAAATGTCAACGGCGTAATCTGGAGAATTTACTTTTATCGCGGCTGCGAGCGTTGGTTCATGAACAGGAATTGGCTATTTTGGATTCTCTGCCTGTAATGGATTTAATCCGGCGCTGGAATTCGTCATTGATCTGTTCTATCTGATAACTGTCCTCGGGTATGCTGGCAACCTGCCAACCGGTAGTTCCATCATCTTTATTTTTATTTGCAAAAACAAGCTAATTATTTGGCTGTAGTTCGTCGAATGATTTCGACCTGCTATTTGGCCAACTATAATAAACCCGTAATTACGCTAATGCAATTTCCTTTGCTGGAATTGCGGTCGGAAAATTAATACTGAACTCAAGATTAGTTGAACTCGCCGAGATCATCGTAGTTCTTACCGGAGCAGTATTAGTGACGATTTGTTGTAGTAATTCCTGTGACGTTATCATTATTATATTATTATTAATTATTATTCTAAATCCCTGATTGTAAATTAGGATTAGGGAGTTTGATTCTGTTCAGTAATTTTTTCATCAAATATTTCACTGTAGATGTTTGCTATTGCGCTGAATTCTTCATCGGATATTCTGTGATCTTTGAGATACGACGAAATCAGGGATGATAGTTTGGAATATTCTGTTGTTGCTGTATGTATTTTTACTATATACTCGTGTCATTTTGTGTTCGCGCATGTATCTATTTTGTGTAATAATATTAAAAATATCCGCGATAATTGTTGCGGATGAAACGACGATTGTTACAACTTCTGGCGCGGCCATTGTTATCGTTGATAATATTACACCAGTTCCAGAGATAAACGCAGATACTGAATATACAATTATATCCGTGAGAACCACACGTCTGCGATATTTATTTTTTACTTTTTTTGTATAATCGTCAACGATATTTTTCAGTTTAGGTTGCCACGCACATATTTGACTGTATCTGTATTTTTGAACGTCGATCATCATATTCCTATCAAGTACTTAATTGAGGTGTTCCGGCGACAAATTCCAGACACCACTAGTAAGACGCCGAGGTTAATTTTTTATCAGATGGTTCCAGTATAAATGTTTCTTCAGTATCTTTATTTAACACAATAGACACGGTTCCAGAAAAATTATCGGTTGAATGCTTCATTCATGGAAATGTAGTAAACGTCCTAAATTTTGCAGAACTGAATACGGACAGTCTATACACACCAGTGACTACAGCGGTATGTTCGATAGTGTTATTTTGAGGTGTCCATGTTGATGAGTCTGATGATACTGTGCATGCGATACTGTTAATTTGTTTATGCGGAATTTTAATCAGATAGGATTTACTGACGATATCAGGAATTCCACTGATAATATCGTTGAGTCTTGTGTCTACGTCTGCTAGTTTAATATCAACAGTTGCTGGACTTCCCAAATATTTATTAATGGTTATGTTTATGTTTCTACGAAAATTAAGAAACAGTTGTTCGTGATTTGAAAAATCAGTTCTAAGTGTGGTCATTTCATCGTTGGTTGTCGTCAACGAAGTTGTCACCGGGATTTCCTTATCATTGACGTATTTCTTCGTTGCAGCGTCGAGATTATCTGTTGGTTCTCCCACATTAATAATCTTATTTTTGTTCATGCTGAGAAAACAACTCATTATATCGCCGGTCTTTAACACTCGTTCGGATATACTCGACACAGTAACGGCACCAGGAACAAGTTTACCGCCGCTGTCGTATGCAGCAATAAAACCTTCTCGCGATAATCGATTACGAATAATAATATCGTTGATTGAAATATTACTCGTCATTAATTTTCCTTCACGGTTTTGAAATACAACAAGTTCGTTTGGGTCAGCTCTGGTAAGATTGAGCAGGTCAGATAATTCATCATTTATTTGTTTTGTTACTCGCTTGAGTAAATCTTCACCTGGTGCTTGTTGGGTTTTAGTTTTAGTTGATCATCCGTAAATATCTACCATTATATGATTAGCGATTATTTTAAACAGAATTCGCGCGTGTACTGGTGTACGCGTGTGCCGTTTAATGAGGTGCCAAAGACGATTTTGACACAGCGTCGAGTACAACAAGTGCTTCACGGCCACATATTGGTGGGTCGGTTATATTTTGTGTTGGTAACATTGAATACTAATTGGAATATGGAGATCATTAACGTATTCGATAAATTCCCTTGGTGGCGCCAGTCCGTACGAATCCAAATAAATAATTCCACGCGGATCAATCGCGTATGCAACCCAGTGAGTACCATGATCTGAACTTCCATCGAGATTAATGATACCAGTTTCAGTCGTGTCTGGATTTGGCGGTAACTGATCACGCATAAAAACACCTCTGAAGTTTTTGATATTTAGTTGCTTAGCAGCATCGAGTAAATCAAAATTGGACATGGGGAGAATCAGCGAAGTCGGTGACGAAGTCACTGTGGCAGTCTTAAACCCGCTCCGTGCCGAGTTCCTGGCAGTCTTAGACCCTTTCCTTTTTTCAATCCTTTTCTTCTTGCTTTCTTTAATGCCATTCCAGCAGCAGTTCCAACACCACCAAGTGCAGCTGCTTTTTCAACAGCTGGGGCTGCAGCGGCTATTATTCCTGGAATGGCTGCAAGAAGTGGAAATATACCACCCGTCTTAGCAATGTCTTTAATGGCACCTGCAGAAAGATTAAGTTGTATACCTTTCTTTGATTGTTTGGCTTCCGCGAAATGTCTATGTTAGTGTTCTGTCAGCGATAGTTTATTCGGACCACCTGTGATTTGTTCCCGCGCTAGTGATATTTTTGCTCCACAATTTTTCTTTGATGTTGATTGTAGTTTTTTAATCTGACCAGGAGTCAGACTGACACTAACATGATTATATGACATTTATAATTTTACTCATGATCTAATTACATGTTTTCTACTTGCGCATCAAAGATTCTCATTCGGCCACCAACGCCTTCAAGTAGCATTGTCTTATCGCTGAGTATAACAGCAATTGCTCTATAATTAGCAATAGCTACTCTTGTCACACGAGCTTGAAAGTGTATATCAACGACAGATTGCCTAAATAAATCCAAGTGTTCCAGTGAAAAATAATAGATTGGATACAGCGTTGTAAAATCCCGCTGAGGTATTTGTAAACCAATATCAACATTTTGATCGAGTCCCATAAATGACATTAAACGATTATATGCACATGCTACACAGTTTTGTTCAAACTTGAACAAAATATCCTGGGCTGGTTCTTGATGTCCATTTATTTTCAAAGAAACCTCAGTAATGCCAAATATCATTATGCTTTGTATTTGTGAGTTTACTCGCGTAACATCTTGAAAAGCAATAAATGTATGTCGTGGAGCAGATACACCTTACTGTGATGCTATCTGCCATGTAAATAGACCATTGATTTTACTTTGGATATAATCTGTAGTTGTTGTTAACCATGACAATGTTGATTTACCACCGCTGTCGATAAAAGAAAGTAACCGTTGTTCTTCGGTTAGTGATGGAGTCATTGTTGGCATATACAAAGAGAGTTTTGTCAGTATTACTTTTCCATGAAGTGCCGCAGTTTCAGCAGCTGGATTATCTCATTCAGCTTGCCAGAGAGCATCATCGTAGGTATTTATTCGTACGAGTACAATTGTGTGTACAACTGTATGCTTGGCTGCAAAAATGACCTTTCTAACATTTCTGCAAAATCCAAAGATGTGTGACAGTGGAATTGCGCATGAAAATCTTTCATCATCGCCCAGAATTGATCGACGTGATGCAAATCCCAAGTTGAACTTTTCATTCATTGATACAACTGTGTCCCCAGCTGCATATAATGTTACATTTCTGTTTTCTGGATGATCAGTGTTGTCTTTGGCAAACATCATTGATAGACCAGCTGATCTTGAGAAATCATCGCTTTATCTTGCAAGACCAAGTATCGTTATGGCAACATCGATGTCATTTTGACAAACCTCAATCTCTCGTCCATCAATTATATATGCAGCACTTTTGAATAACGCCATAATACCATTGTTAACAAAACCAACTCGATCACCAATTCCGTAATCTGTATTATTTAATTTTAAAAGTCTGCTTTCTACTTCGATAAATGCCCCAGCAGGTAAGAAATATCTGCTGGTATCCTGAACTTGTAAATCGATTCTTCCACGTTCTTCAGGTACACGTGCTTCAGAAGAACAATACTGATAATCACGTACCGATTCATCTTTGAGAACTGGTGCGTCCATATCGAATGCGGGATCAGATATGCGTTTGAACATCTTTATTATAATTGTTATCGTTTAACACGAAAACCACTTCCTGCTATCAGACTAGCAGTTATATTTTTTTTTCTTTTTCACCAGCTAATTCTGCTAATTTTTTATTTGCGGCTTGATTTATTACTTTACTAAAGTTTGCAGGCATCACTTCAGTGCTGGGTAATTTTACTGGTGGCTGAGGTTTTCGTCGTATTAATCGTCTTGATTGCCAAAAATGCTTTACTGGCAACATCACCAACAGCACCAATACCCTTTTCACTAACAACTTCAATAGCTTTCATTCCCAGTCACTTTGCAATTGCATTTGGGGCTGTCCTTCTAAATAGACTCTGAACAACATCACCAAGTCCAATAATTGTCGGTAATTTCATCGATGAGGGACCGATAAACATTAATATCCACAATACCTCCTGTTAAAAAAAAAATCGTTGACAAATAGCTGCTGCTTTATTAATGATTTCTGGAGACTTATTACCGGCTCGTTTTTCGCCGATCAGAATTTCTAGTCGATCAACATCGGCAAGGACATTACCGGGACACGTAATAAGACCACTTCCCGTCGTACCAAGACCGCTTCCAGTGGCACCGGGGGCATCATAAAATTCTTCTTCCTCACCTGTTGTTTCCGCTGTTTTTTTTTTCCTACTTGTTTTTAAAATTTTCTTGTTTCTTTTACTTTTCATGTTGCCGTTTTATTTCTTCTTCTTTTTCTTTTCTTCTTTGTTTTACTTGTTCAATATGCTCCTTCACTGTCTGGTCAAAAAGTTCAATCTGATTATAATTTTCCTCAGATCTGATCTGCGGAGTATCAGTAGAGATGCGATATATATCCTTGACCCAATCGGCAGATTTCAACGTATGAACATATTCATGTTTCACATATTTTTCTCGTTCATAATATCCATATGCGGCAATCTTTATTAATTGATTTGGGTCTTTGATAGCGGCTATACCTTCAGGTGTGAATTTATCTATTATTTTGGTTTTGGTTTTTGGTGGTTCAGGTTGTGGTTGAACTTCAGGTGGTGGTTGAGGAGGTTGCTGGGGTGGTGGTCGAGTTGCTCGAAGACGCCCAGCAATATCAACGGGCAATGTTTTAAAATCTTGTTGTGTTGCCACAGTTGCTGCAACAATTTTCTTTGTTGGTTCAGTAATTGGTTTAAATAAATGTTCTGCACCTTCTGCAAATTCCACCTGAGACTCCTGACGCGCTTGTTATTTTTGTTTGACAGCATTTCTCACGGGCAGATATTTCTTAATTGCCTCTAGTCGCTCTCGAGCTAATCTTGCTGAATGAGCTTCACCGATCATTATTGATATAACAATGGTTTAATTACAGCAGCTAGAGGGTGAAACGACCACGCGGACGTAACCTAGACGTAAAAGAGTCGCATAAAAAATTTAAAAATACATGTCAATGAACGAGTAACAAAAGCGAGCTAACCCCGTCGATTTCGTTAACGCGGTCTGTTTTCTGCCGTATGGAAATGTGCTGGCTTAGGGGCTTCGGTTTGACATTATTGACTTTATTTTCAGTCTTTGTAGGAACCTTTAGTTTTCGTAAATAAGGTTTCCAGCAAAATAGTCTGTTCACCCTCTCTGATGCTTGTTTAATTGTTTTGACAAGGTTTACATCCAAAAAAGGAGAAGTCCAAAAAGTCCAAAAGTTCTGTTAAAACTAAATAAATAAACGAATACATGGAATTTTCAGAAAATTTAATTAGGTCGTCTTCATTCAAATAAAATATTATTTACATTTGAGTTTTTTCTGTGCCTCGAGCGGTTTATGCTTAATTTTGGTAACAATGTTTTATTTGTTTCTAAACAAATGTCGAATTCCAAACAGTTTTAAAATATGTAAAACAAAAATGAAGTGCGGCTATAATGCCCTTAAAATCTAATAAGATCATCTACGTAAACATACAAAAAATGCTAGCAAAGATTCATTGTATACGTTGAATGGTTCTTGCCCATTGTTGTTAAAAAGCTCGAGATGGACAGACAAATCTACAGAACACAAGTGATGTTCGTTTGCGTTGTTTATATGCATATGTTCCAGCTTCGATCAGACTTCATTGTTAGTTAGTTATGTTGGTAACTTTCATTAGTGTAGAGCATACTTTTTCAAACAAATATACTTTCTAAAGTTTGTCATTTAATAGACTTTTACGAACTTGTTGACCTAAGTGGATAGAATATATTGGAATATTAAACTACTCAATCTAATAATTAGAGACATACAAGTTTATAGAATCTGATGTCTTTGCATTAATGTATCATTAAACAAATAAAAAAAAAAATTAAACCCAATTTGTGTTATATGCTTAAAATATAGTATTATATGGTCATTAACTTACCTGAGTCATATGCTGAGAGATTTTATGAGTTATGTTTGTGTCAGAGACAGACAGATAAGCAGATAGGGACAGAGAGAGAGACAGTGAGAGAGAGATGTATCATTTTGAGACGATCCCCCATTCTATCGAAATGGATCTACATCACGTCCCGCTGTATATCATGTAATTTTATCTCAAGTTTTGACGAGCCTATCAATAGGGGTTGTTGTACCAAGAATGAATGACGATTATTTTTCAGGTATCGGTCTTGAATATCAAGTAAGTTTGGAAGGTTGTAAGGACTGAATAAACCGTCATATTTACCTTCTCATCTATAATGATGGACTCTGCTGGTTTGTTGTCGAAAACGATGGCATGAGTGCCTTCTTGTACATTTATGAATTTAAAGGAAATTAAAGTCTATAAATATAGTGAAGTGATTAGATAACCGTTTTGATACAGACGGCTAAAGAAGTATGGCTTAGCCGTTATCTTCAACAAGGAAGTTAAACTATGTTTATTCATCGACTTCTATTATACCTCGAAAATCTCTCTGTTCTCTGTCTCTGTTTTTTTCTCTCTTTCTCTCTCTCTCTCTCTCTCTCTCACACACACACACACACACACACACAAACACATACACACACAGAGTTGTTGTTTTCCTATGAGACAGACAAAGCAACTGCCTGCCTAGAGAGGAAAGAAATATCGGCAGCAGCAGACCTTAAAGCACGAACATCTGCATGTTGTAAAAAATGTACTTTTTTGCAAATAAAAACACTAGCTACAAAATTTATATTAGTGAAAATAGTAACGGTCTTGTTCTATTTTGGACGGGTTGGGGGTCGGAGTCGTAGTGATGAAATTCTGACAGTGCATATAGCTGAAAAATCATAAATCCGTCGCTAAACACACACACACACACACACACACACAGAATCTTCTTTAATCTTATATGATATCTATATTTCATTCATTCTGATCAATAAGTCAAGGCATTTTTTTGCCGCATATTTTATGGAGAGATTGTATTGCAATTGTTCTTGTCATCGTCATCTTAATTTGCATCTTTGTAAGTATCTTGATGTGTTCTGTATATTTTACATCCCATGCAAATAGTAGCTTACACAAAAGTTCTTTCTTAGACGTATGAATGTTCCTACGGATATCTTTTTGAAACACACTTAAGAAATAGCGTAAAGTATTCTTTCGTTTAAAACTTACAAAGATTGTATGCATTTATAAAGAAGCTTTCTCGGTTCCTTAACCATCTCAGTAAGCACGCACACCAAAATTTCCCATGTACACGTTGCATGCATATATTTAGCACCCAACAACTGCTCACTGACCATGATGTTTACTTTGGTGAGATTCGTCAGAAACCGCAGCGAACCATTATGGCAGACCCTAGTATAAACATTCTCGTATTTACTGGTGTGCAACGAAAAATGAAAGTTCTTTATATCATCTACTCAGCGAACTTTTAATGTCTCAACATTCCTGTACAAAGCGCTGGTACACCGACACAACACAAGTCGCTGACCAACAACACTGTAGATTTGTTATATAGCAGTTAGGTGTAATGGGCAAGCTGAACCAACACCCTTATATCGCCCACAACACGATTAAGGCATTTCTTAAATCGTTCCTGGTTACAGCAAAATGGATTCGACAACATCACTATTCACCAGTTGAACCTATCATGACTAGCTTTAACATTCATGACTTGTCCGCAGAGTCTCATTGGTGAGAAGAAGGGTTTTTTTTTTTTTCTACTGGTTACAAAATAGGATATTTGTAGATCTGTAAAACAAACGCCAACGATGCAAAAACCTGTGATCATTTTCACATCACTGGCACATACAGAGGAGCCGCATACAACGCTTGTAATCTACAGCTGAGATTTTGCCAAAACAAAAGAAAACTCCTATAGTGCTTCGAAACTTGTGTGTGTATGATAGGCACTTAATAATGCAGACAGTAGTCACAGCGTCACAATCACTAATTAGCGAAATCCAAAACAACATGGAAAAATATATGACGTTTAGGCTCGGACAATTACAGTTGATCGATTCATTACAGAATATCAATCTCGGCTTGAACAAGTTAGTAAGCAATCTGTTTTCAGAAAACTTCGCAATCACTCGTAGGTATTGTCCTGCCAATACGGACATGCTGACTAGAAAAAGTGTGTATCCGTACGAATAAATGAGTGACTGGGACAAATTTGCTGAAACCCGATTGCCACCGATTGAAAAGCTGTATTCATCGCTGACACGTAAAAGTATCTCAGAAAAAGAATACGAGCACGCGAACAATGTTTGGTCTGCATTTGTTTCCATAAAAACTGATGACTATCAAAATCTCTGAGCACCGATGTATGTGAAAAATGTCGTGACACTGAAATGCACGTGTGCAAGTTAAATCTCCCGCAGTACTTCATATCACCGGGAATGGTATTGGATGAATTCTTGTCCAAAACAATAAATGAGTTTGAATTGCTAACTAACATTGACTAGCATCCGTTTGTTGAGAAATCTCATCGAGACGGGATTTATGTGGTGCGTCACAGATATATTCCCGCCAACAACATAAAATCGGTCGGATTTTGCTCTGCTGTCCCCGACATTTCCATTATTTGTCGCTTTGAGAATAACATTTATGAGTGGGCAATGATGCAAACGTGGGTTTCAGTGGATTGATCATGCACACATTAACTTGCAGAAACACGTACGCGATTAAGACATCAACATGGACCAGTGATACTTCTTTGAAGTTGACCAGTAATATCAGGAATATTTACATGATGCATACAACGAATATCCGCTGGTCCCAGACGTGCCAATGCCTTGTATGTGGTTGTCACTGAGTCAGTGTTTGAACGCTGAGGAGTTAGGATGTATTTACACTAAATGAACCAAAATAGTACCAGGTCGTAGAACGAAATTAAACTATGTACTGCACGTACGAATCCTCAAGCTGTATCTGCAATCGGGTATGCGTGTAACCATGACCCATCGAGTTCTTGAATTTTGCCAGCACGATACCATATATACAGATGAATACAGATCTGAAAACTAGGGTCACCAATGAGTTTGAAGATCATTAACAACTCTGTGTACGGAAAACCCATGGAAAATCTGCACACACGATTTTGACTTGACCTTGTCCGTCACGGTGAGCAAGAGATTCTTCGAAGGCTCATCGCTGACCCGGCCTTTAAATTAAGAACGCTCTGTGATGGTAGACATGGTGAAGATCACAGTAAAACCTTGAAACTCAAGCAGACAAAACCAATCATCGTTGGTTTGACCGTGTTGGAGCGGTCGAAGCTGCTCATGTACTAGTTTTACTATGACAAGATCAAACCGTTTAATCAGGATCGGTTCAAAATGTTTTACACTAACACTGACTCGCTGATGATATGATATGTACGTAGACATGACACAATGAATCTGATACCAGCGATTATACACCAGTTGTGTAGTTACACCAATTCAAAATGTTGTTTGTATATTCAACGGCGAAAGCGCTGATAAACCAATCGAGGAGAATGTGGGACTGCGACCTCAAATGTAATCGGGCTACATGTAAATGAAAAGAGAGTAAAAGGAGTCGCACAGTTTATTATGGAAAGGGATCTACAGTACGAAATGTTTTCCAAAACGACCTGATTTGGCTCACACGGCAATTATTATACGCTGTCAGAAACATCACATGGTTATTTAGCGAGGAACTAAAATGAGTTTGTCCCTGTTTGATACCAAGCGTTGGATACTTTCCTCCTACGCCTTGGCTATCATACTATTAAGGCTGGCACGTCAAACTGATGCGCTAGCGTGATGAAACAAAATGTTAGTGGCAATTCCGTACTTGCTGAAACGGCTTGCAAGTCCTCACCCACATATGTTCGTCTGGGAGGTTTTCGTCCACTTGTGATGGTCTCAAATGGTAACGTCTTGTTCGTCTTGGAGTATTAATCCGTTCCGAGATCATAAACACATCGTCGGACCATACCAAATCAGTTACATGAAGTTGTCCACCGTCTAACCCTCCTGGTGAAAACAGATACTGAGTAAATATGTCTACAAGTGGTTGTACTGGTGCAGGCTGTGCGATCATTGAGTAAATGTAACAGTCTTTTGCCGAATCGCACTCGCTGGTTTTAATCCAATAGTGCGTGTGACTCATTTGTTTAGTGCTGCTATGACTAATGGAAGCCATACTACCAGTCTGCGCTCTACACTCCAAGACATCGTCAACAATACGTGCGCGTACTCATGACCAAAAAACGAGAGTATGCGATTAAATCATTCCAGAATAGCTTGGTCACGATGGATGTTGATATGTCCAACACGAATTCGCACACGTTGTTCAATCAACAGCGCAACAAAAGATCCAAGAAATCTTTACCAGGCTCCACTTGCAACAATCATGGCCATGCGAGTGGGCCGCGAGCATAAATGTTTTTGAATGCATCTGCGACATCTGAGGAATTTTTTTTACGTCAACGGCTCCGCTCCTTTGTATCTGTTGACAAACATCGATAATGGTTAACGAACACATACATGATCATGTGGCATAAATAGATCACCCCGATGAACCTCATCTGGTACTTGGACATCACACCATCCACTTGAATATTTTCTTGGCACTGGCAGGTAAATTTGCCACAACGCTTGTTTGGTCAACCATGTTCGAGCAATCCTATGAGTGCACTGTGCCACACTTGCTAGGCTTGTCATCGCAACAGAATCTCAAACTTATTTCGGTTGACATTTTATGGTTGTTAATAAGATCAGGTTTAGGTTGGCCTGACAACATTTCAGATGAGAAACAAATTTTGACGGATTTGATATCATACCCGCTGTCATGGAGAGTTTTACCTCAATGACACAGACCAAATTAACTTGTGACGCTGACAGTGTTAGTTGCGAAAACATGTCTGAAACGACAAGCGTCGTTGTTCAAGGTAATACAGTGTAGTGTTCATGCCAGGCATGGAACCAGGTCATTTGATATCAATTACGCCTGAGGCATCTTTTAATCTTCCATGTCATAATAATCGTTTGACACATATTCGTTGTACCTTAATGGATCAAGACGGTCACGTTGTTGATCTGCGCATAATCATTCTTTATACAACTGTACATTAGTCATCGATCTGACATTTACTAAAGCTAGAGCTGCACGTGGACAAGCAGAATCAGTTTTCACCACATGTTATGGTATTGGCCTAGGTAAAGTTGTGCTTGGATTGCAGCAATTGCTAAACAAGCTCCAACGTGAGTCGCTGATAGTATCAAACGTGCTGATGTAGATCGGCTGAAGGATCTTTGCCACCTGATGAAATTGTTGATTATTTATCTTGGTAAAGACGCCAATCACTGTTTATTCGAGTGTACCAGTGCAAACTCGGTTTGATGGACCAATATGCAATCATTTTGTTGTTGAAGCGTTCCCTGCTCTTCAACGTTCACTAACCCTGCAAGCACTTATTGATTTCATATTAAAGTATGCTTAATATTATACACATGTCTGTAACATTTACAGACGTTTCTTAGTTCAAGTCGGGATTATACTTTTTATTATAGCTGGAACTAAACGTTTCTGGGGTGCAATGGCGACGATTTAACATCTTACACACGTGTATTATCAAATTCGTTGGCCGCCAGAGATGAAATTCAGTTCCAAACGCTCAAGGTTTATCCTGACATGTATTTAACCGTCTATGGTATTTGTGTTTAAAGTTTTCTTTTATTATTATATATAAGTAATGGAATCTGACTGCAGTGATGATGTTGTAGATTTTACCGCCGTTGTTGGACCAAGTTTCAGCAGACACATTGATTATAACGTTCTTCAAGTTGTCCATGAATATCACCTTCAAAATGGTGTTACCAATCCCTCGTATAAACTGTCATATAATTTTGCTAAGCCTCAAGTAGAAATTTACTACTATAACCAACTAAAAGTTAGCTTAGAATCATCGCACATGCGAACGCCCAAACGTTTCCTGCAGCACCTGGTACAAAAGCACTCTGGATTTTTTCTATAACCTGGTCTAAATTTCCACCTTTTGGGAAATTAATTAGTCCCAAGGGCACACATCTTTTATTTAAATAGTATGAGTTGGGTTCCTTACAGCACACAGGCGGTTGCTCTCTTTAAATCCCATGCGGAGAATTAAGAATACAACAGTATTGGAGTTAAACCGTCGTAATACCCTGATGGGTAAACATGTCGTTAAATGAAGATCAGACGAATCTGGCCAACCGTAGTGGATTCGTCAACAGCTCATAAAATTATTTCCAGTTAGCATTTGCACCGTATCCAGCAGAACCTGATCCAGTCGCCTGCCGTAAGAAAAAACAAGATGTTCTTCAAAATACTGCAAGACAAACAAGAAGATTTATTGCGTGATGAAATCAAGAAGAAGAAATAAGAGTTAAACTGGAGCCAAATGCAACAACAACGGAGAGGGCAACAACAACAGCAGTAGAGGCAACCGAAACATCAGGGAAGAGACATTAATGTAAAGTGGACACAGAAGCATTCTGTTTCTCCCATCGAAGATGCGGGCCTTGTCGAGTAGTGAAGACTGTTGTGAGACGAAGTCGTCCTCCCAGAAGTCAACAACTATCACGACGATTCAACAGAAACGAAAAGGCGCTTTCAGGGCCAACCATATATCTAGAAAAGAGAGAAACTAATCAGTTTGCTAACAAAATTGTCTTTGCATATGTCTTCGTATTTCCCCACAAATAACGCCTTCCATTTCAATTGTGTGTTTGTATGTAAGGATATAGTAGTATGTCTATCAACACTTGCTACCCTTGCTAGCGTGGTAGTACCATTGTGCCGGTTTTGCCGCTGATTTACCACTTTGGGCCCTGATATACGTAACAGCATATATCCACTGACTTGGTAATCTTGCTTTATAATATATGCAAACCATGGTTAATTAGTATCAGTAATCTAAGCAAGTGACCAATCATGGGGGATTGATTTGTTGACGTATTTCAGAGCCTAAAAAGGCAAACTGGAGCAATGACCTGGCAGATTAACACTACTCATACAGTGTACAACCAATGGATGATTGGCACTAATAATCCACGTAATGAAGATTGTTTTAGCAACTTTAAAAATCTGTAAATATCCACATGAGTTTTTATCTGTGCACGGAGTTGTGATTTTCCGTTTTCGACAACAGACTTTCGAACTCGACCATGCTAATTATTTCATCCTCGATAGCTACCGAATGGAGTTAACTAATCGATTTGAGTGTGCTTTTACTGTTGAGAGCAGCCCTTAATAGACACGTTATCATGAATTTAGTTATACTGAAGTTTATTGATTTCATCTCGCAGTTGTTTTCGGCTTCGTTTATTTGTTCACGTGGGAAACATTGAGGGTATATCATAGTTCTTATATTAATAATACAAACACGAACTACGATCTCACGACAGACAAACCATGTCCGGATTCATCATGACCAGGTAAATACGTACACGCACTTCTACCCAATTATCTTTTATTTTACTGGTACAACTGTCATACAATCATAGAAGATCTCTGGCTAAGAAATATTTAAATTTACAGTGATTGTGCGTTCTAGAAGTTCTGAACCATTTTTATTTAAAAAAAACACACCGACTACGTCAGTACCTTTTGCATCTAACGATCGATTTTGCACGAAGAAGTACAACCTTGCTGAATAACAGCCGAGATGCTCTTTGTCTCATCCGATTCAATGCTGGTGTATAAAATTCGTTGGTGAACGTACTCGGGGTGGATAGAGCGGAGAATCCTAGGAAAAATGACTGGGTACACAGGAATGGTGTTCTTTTCGACGTTGCAGTACGATCTGGTGGGCTTCTGAACTACGTATCCCTGGATTACTACTCTTGTAGACTGTCGCCTGTTTCGTCGGTATTTCTCATCCAACGGAACAACTTCTCGTTGACAATTACTCAAAACTAGTGGGTTATTGGTTGGATATTATGCTGCTGCCACGTATACGCAGCTATGTCCCATAGTTTCTTGTAGCAAGTAATTGTTTGGTCATTAACTGCACGTGGCAGCACGGTTATTACACAGTTCAGCTCACCATGTCACCATGTCTCTACCACAAAAGATGATCCGATATTCATGGCATGACGTCGGGTCGTTGACTGGTAGCCATACTAACAGACAAGTTGTGAATTATAGTCGCATATGACCACAAGGCCTTGTGCGACTGGTTAATACCAGAACAGCGGGATTATTAATTAATCGCACGCTAAAGAAAAAGAGCATCCTTCTCTGCGCGTTCATGCATGGATAGTATGCTGTTTGGTTAATAGGTGTGCGCCCTGTGCACTAATTAATTCCCTGATGGGTGAATATTTACCCCACCCAACGAGCTAACCCTGCGAGGCATGCAACGCGTGATCATTCTGAGATTAAAACAATAATTTAAAATTTGTAATCTCGTGTGAAAAATGACCAACCACCTGACGACACCCAGTCCAGCGCACATACATTCATGGGTCTTCAGTTTTTGTTGATATATGTCTCAGACTGGAAGAAAGAATGTCTGTGAGTTGCCAATGAGGGAAGGTCCGTCTGTAGGCCGAAAACATCAAATGGGTCTTTCTGAAATGCCAGGAACATCTCTTATTGATCAAATTCTGCCCAGTAGTATAAGTAGGGTTGTTCCATATTGCCAGTTTAGTGTAATCTACGTTTGTAATTAGAGTCATCTTATCTGTTACAATTTTCCTATCTTGTGCAATTTTGAATTTTGTGTATAATATTTACATTCCACATCTCAAAGATCATCCAAAGCTGAGCTTTTTATTAGAATGGGGTTTTGAGTAAATGACAAATTGACTAGGAGCCCTGTAAAGGGCCGGTTTTCCTTTTCACTGCTGCATGCCAAACGTTTTGGATCTGACATTCTCTTCAACATATTCTGCCGGACATAGCGATTCACTTACGGCAAATGGCACAGTTCGTACATTTTTGATAACGGCTCAGAACTATCGAAAATGCTAAGAAAGAATGATTCTGGTATGTTTCCTGTCAGAATCACTCAGGATATGGAATCCAAATTGCCATTGAACAGGTTTGGTCTTTTCGAGTCTTCAACGAGCTCCAGGCTATATACTTCACAGCATTAATAAAATGGTTTGTTTTCTTCCTGTCATCCAAGGCTGGCAGTATTCCCATATCCAGTAGCCCCTGTTACTCTGGGGTGCATTCCTCTTCCTCAAACTCTTGTATCTTTACTTCTTCTATTTCCTACTGCTGAGATGGCTCGCTGTTAATGCCTGTGTGATTCGGAGCTAGGTTCTAGGTCTTCCGTTTGAGTCTCACCGTCCCGTTTGAAATATGCTTTGTCCAAAGCCAGTTGTATATAGTTCTCCAGGAAAAATAATTATTGTTTAAAAAGTAGATGAGCAACAGCTGTCATCTATAACAATAAACATCTCGTTCTGGAGACGTACAAATGAACAACTCTTTCCAGCACCAGGAAAAGAATACCTTCTTCTCAATGTATATGAACGACTCTACAAGGTGTTAAAATATGACTCTGACTACTATTTCACAGATACCCGAGTATTTAAACTGAACGAAAACGTCATTTCATGCACACGCACGAAGAACGCATTGTGATTTCAAAATCTCTGCATCGCAGTAAAAAATGTAAACAAGGATAATTAGAAATGACCTTGGCCACAACCAATCACTTTTGCTGACTGTTTACTTAAATTGACAAACCATTGTATGCAAAATCGTGCTTATGCGAGTCATATTTACGTTTCAAAATATCAGACACTGTAAACATAATCATCACAACAAAAATTCTACTAATGAAATAGGACAAAAGTTCAAATTTTCACACACAAGTAATTAAACTACATGATCGTAACAAAATGTACATAGACATATCCAGGACGGCATTGCTGAAGAAAATACACTATTGGCCACACGCAATGGAATCTGTTCTTTGTGATCTCACATTATTGAAATCGAGTCGATACGGCATTACTTATCATAAAGTCAATGATGTCGTCTTTCAAGAAGAATCAAAATTGCCCACATTGTGACCGTTGATAAAGAAGACGCCTACAAAATAGGTTCCCGGTTGATGACAAGATTCCAAGAAACAGTGTACTAACTATAAGTCGGAAGGTAATGAAGTTCCCAGGTACCTTTGTTTTCACACGTAATTATGAGTCATCAGTTCATACCTGACTTTTTCCTTGAATATGCTTGTCAAGAAAGTCGCGCTACGGCTCTTGTGCAAGGTGTCCTGGCAAGTCTTTATGCGAATTATTAGACGCTTTCTCCTCGAAGATGAGACTCCAAGCGACAGGCAGATACTCTTCTAATTGTTCGTCTTGTCTCATCATCATACACATTGTCGTCCTAAATCTAACTTGGATGATCGTTTTACGTCCAGGATAATATTCATGGCTGTAATTCTTCAGTTGGTACCTATGCAGTGCAGGAGACTATTGTTGATCTTATTCTGGCCATCTCGACATTATGCATTTCTCTTTATTGTTTTCTTCTGTAACTTTTCTTCTTGTTCTGGCTCAAATAACTCTCATCACCCACATCCCCACATTATGTCTCCAGTGATTCTTTGTATTCCATACATTCTAATTGTTCAGAATCACTTTCCTCAATCAAGTGATTTCCAGGATATTGCCAAATTCTGCAAACAAAATGACGTTCACTATGTAGTGTCAAAGCTTTTGCAAAATGAAATTCCACACGAAGTTGGCCGGATGTGATAATATCGAAATGTTCCTAGTCGCTGTCTTGGTCAGCAATGAAATCAAATTCCGACGAAGTACAACCTCCTGCATAATCATCTTACAGAATGCCTTGACTGGTGTTGGTACCTAACTGTCCCATGGCTTCAATGAAGGACTAGTAATATCTGATGTAATTTTTTCTGGTCAAAATTAGGTTCGAAGGTAAACATTTGGTTAACTGTACTTGGGAAAGGATTATCCTCGATCTTGGATCGTACTCCGATGGCATGTTGAACTTTCACGTTTTCACTCGTCGTCTCGGATATTTGGCTGTCGTTTAGCTCACATTGTGACTGATGTCGATTCCCATTCTTGGTAAAACGTCTACACGGCTCACGATTAGTCTTGATTCTCCCATAGCGGCTCTGTAATAATTAGTATGGGCGAGAAAACAGAAGACGCTACTAATTCGATTCAGTCTCAAGCGTTCATCTACTCTGTTCAGCAAATACATGTGCAAACACATATCCAAATGCAAACGATCCACCAGTTCCAAATGGCGCCCTTGTTTGGTTTTGTTTTGATGGTTGTTAAATCTAGCATTGTGGTCTTGATCATCAACTATAGTCAATGCTGTGTAGTTGAATTTCTCCACCCTGTCAGGTTTCCATACCATGGACACATCCATATGTGTGTTCTTGTCTTCTTTTCTGTGTGTCAAGATATTTTTTATGTTCGCCATGTTAGGGTAAGTATCCATGCTGATGCTGACGGGTTTGTTAGTCAAGTAAACATCCACTTAGCTGAATAACAACTGCATGACATTATTGAACGGAGCTACTACTTAGGACAAGTAACAGTTATTCATATCGATGTAATCTCGATCTGTCCACTGATTTCAAATTCAACAGTGTCTGAGGTACTTGAAACGACAAGGGATGAAATTTGACACATTTTAACCCTTGCATCGACATTATGATAGGTGGCATGGCAAACAGATCGAGTTCTGATTAGGACCATTCGCAAGAATATCGGTGGTTCATTTTCTTAATAATCAAAGACATCTGATTCCTTGGTATTTCGTCTTTTTGTAATCTTTCATAGAACGTTTTTCTAAGCTCTAAATGGGTTCCTACATCTAATTCTACCGTTTCCTGGAAGAAATGACTTGGCCAGAAGCGTTAAGTGAATTTATAGGGGTCTCTCAAATACCCAAAATGCATTTTTTTGTAGTTTGAACCAACACATCTCACAAAGCCTTCTTTGAGACTTTGTTTCTCGATGATGACCTTTTGGAGAAATTCTTTTCTTTTGGTCAAAGCGGCATCTTTCAAAGCATGCAATTCTCAAGTCGCCATCGGGGCCTCCATACGAAAAGTGGATTCGAGCATATCTCTTAAACCATGTTCTGTTTATCGGCTTATTCCTTTTCATATATGATACATGGGTCACAATTCACTGTACAGACGTTTTCGAAACTATAGTTTCACCTAGACTTCTACCATTCAAGAATATAACAATGTTGACAGCTTCAAAATATGAATTACTGACAGGAAACTAAAGGATGGACAAATTCACAGTGAACGTGATACGTGTTTCACCCTTCTCGTAATCAGCCATGGCAGAATCCATTTTTAAAGAAATGACTCGGTCCATTTTGAAAGAATTCACTTTCAATAACGGAACCGATGTGTTTCCCACAACATCGTACTAAACCACATCCAAACATTCAAAGATCTAATTCTATTCTTCGTTCGGATCCACATGGTAACGAAAGCAATTATAAAATCCCAAGTTGATGTTGTTGTCCTAACAAGCCGATGCCGGTTTGGTGTGTACACCCATAATGTCGAAATAACTTGCAGAGAAGGTTTTGGCATCCGGAACGTTCAAATAGAAACTACGAGCTATTTTATTGTAATGATTTAATACATATCATATAGTTTAGACTGAAGCCTTGCCAAATTGATCTTTGCAAATAGTAGCAATCGTTTCAAGCAGATGTTGAGTACTAAAATAAAGTCTGTAGGAATTGTTTGGTAATGATGCTAGCTTGAGTATCACTGGCACTGGTCGTCCAGATTTGTAAAAGAGAAGATTATTTTATCCAACGACGGTAAACGCAGTTTGATTTCCAATGACATTCAGGATTTGCGTGGGATGAATGATTTTCACCACGATTACTTCCAAATGAGCTTCGTGATACAGTTGAGTGGCCTGATCTAATCTGGGCTTAAAATAACAAAAGGTGTTGTTGGGAAAGACACCCATAAAACGAACACTCGGTAAAGTTAAATAAAATTGGTTGTTCATAATTCGAGGGTTCTGCTTTTCAAGCTGTCACTCAATGTAACAGGATAATGATTGTCCAAATGTTCCAAAAAAGGGTTATTGCTGCTTTGGCTATTAGGAATGGGGTTGCCGCAAGGTTAACGTTGCTACTGCTATAGCATATTTTAAGGAAGGACTGGGAAGATAATCGATGCTGCTGAGTAAAATGGTTCACAAATGTTTGCCTCCTTGCTGCAAGCTCATACTGGCGATGGCTGCTCCGATGACACAATACACCACAAAGATTTGGCGCAAAAAATATAAATTGAGTTTTAGGTACACGTTCTACACACCACTCCCATAGGGGTTACTTTTGTAGTTCTTCAAAAGGAGAACTGACAAGGAGAGGTCGCTACTGTGTTTAACGACATGATGGTCTCTTTATAATAGTTGACGTGCGAAACGGCAATTCAAGGATAAAACTCGGTGAATATTCTTTCCAACGCACTGTCGCTTCTTCGGGTCGGAGCGTGCCTGATTTACGAGTTCTTTGATCCAGAATGCTTTCAATAGCGTATATGTCGTCTTCTTTTTGGTAACTTTTCCTGGTAACTCAGGCAAGTAAAAAGTTTCTTTTGACACTTCACCGTTCATGTCTTGCTGATTTAGAGACTAGGGGATGGCGGCCATGCATTTGTCCAGTAACACAAGACAATTCATGGTCCACTTAGGTAAATAAACTTTGGCAAAGGTTCGTTTGGTTTTAAAAGCGACCCCAATCTCCCGTATAGAACATTCCACGTTTCTTGAGGGAAGAAGGGGACCTTCCAAACCATCGATCAAACACTGTTACTTCCTTGCCAGGGGTTATTACTTCGGGTGTGCATCCGATGCTAAGATGGTACGATTGATTGTAGGCTTTGACTATACTCGGTAGCAGGTCGAGAGTGCGTTGATGTGAAAATATTTCTACCTGAGTTCCTTCAAAATGAGTTGAAAAATTTCCACGATAGCAGCTTTCGTTTCGGAGTTTCGGTGGTGACAAAATGGATGTCTTTTCTTTAAGTCTCTTTTTGTAAAACTTGATTCAGACATTCGGTGCCTTTGTTTACCAATGGAGATGGTTACCACCACTTTGTTTCAAAACTGGTTTTAAACCTCGCATTAACTCAGATCTAATTTGCGACTTCAATGGAACTACTCATGCGGATTTGGAGAAGACGTCAATGGCACAAAGCAACTATTTGTTGACACAACTATACGATGGCAAATGTGACGTATCTGCTAAATCGGATTACATTTTATGTTGGATGCCCTACGCCTTGATTTCACTTCAGGATAAGTTTTGTCGAATGGTTTTGTGTAACACGTAAGTCACTTGTTCTTGTAACCATCAACGTGGCTGGGGTAAACGTACACTTTTAAGTTTGGCTTTGGGGCACGATACAATTTTGAACTACTCCGTCATTCGCAGAATGGGCATGGTAGTAGTAAATGTTAGCTAATAGGGCCTATTGTGGTTATCTTCAATACGTCAACTACTGTTCACCGATGCTACTCTTCATTTGGTAGGGACTGGAGACAGCTTGGTGTCTCTGACGAGCCACAGGAGTAGGAGCAGAATTTGCTTGTAAAGGGGCATTTTTCTCTTCCTTTCGTTTTCCACTTCTGTCTACCCTTCTTTCATATTTTGCTTTTCCTGAGGTAGGGTCGACATCATCTATTTGACACATGCTTTTCCTACTACTAGTTTGGGTTGGGGAGGTGGGGAATGTGTCAACAATGAAGACGGTGCCATCGGAATGTGGACTGGAGCAGACGGAGCTTGAAACTTCTCATGTGTCTTCTTCTTCAACTTGCATCCGTGTGCCTGCGTCTGTCTTAATCACTTTGGATGCTTTGCTTTTCATGATTACCTTGAAAGGAAACCCACAGGTATTAAAATGTTTGATCTTCGGTAGTAATACCGAACGAAACTTAGACTCAAAATCGAGAGTTTCAATCATGTGATGTCATATTCTGAATACCATCGTCTCATACGCATGAGACTGAGTCCTGTCTTAGAAGAGTAAGTGTTGGTGAGTTATTCGTACAAGAGAAAATGTGACAGTCGTCCAATTGCATTTCATGCAGGGTATTTTCCCAATTAGCGACTAAACCAAACACTTTTGGCGCGTGTAGGCGGAGAAAAAATACCATGGTTAAACCAAGAGGTTGTCATGTATCTATAATACAAGACAAACCAAAACATTAAGTATCTCGTGGGGGTGGGGTGGTGGTGCATATAGAGCAGTTTCGATTGAAATTGCAATTGCTCTAATGTGCTGGCGTGTAAACAACATTCTGGTAAAATGGTTCAATCTTTGATGATGTTTACCTCTTTGTTTTTGACTATTAATTGAGTATCATGGGCTAATATGTATATTATAATCTACCACTTGTTCAATATCCTCAATCGACACAGGTTCTGTAATTGTTGGACATAAATACAAAGGCAAGCACCCCATCATATCATCCAATCTTAGCAAGAGATTATAATATTGGGACAAGTTAAAAGTAAGGTGAGATAAGTGAATATTTTCAAACCATATGTCCAGGACGAGTGGGTGGAAACAATATTCGATTAGCCTTGATATCCGATTTATTTTGTATAGTTAATACCATTTTGCAAATGTTGTAACAGAATGTGAAAGGTTTATATTCAGTTCCTAAATTTGGTTCATCATAAATTTACAATTAATTGAAATTACACGTTACAATTCCAGGTTTCAACTTAAGCTTTGTAATTTTCAGTTCATTAGTTTTCTTTCTTGAGTTAATTTCATGGTGTGTTATTTGGTATGTTTCAACGTCACGCTTCAGCAAAAAGTTTCTTACCATATTTTCTTTGGTGTAATCTTTGAATTGATGCCTCATTTTGTTTCGACTCTACTGTGATAAACCAAGTGACAGAAGGAAGCAAAAAAAAACAAGTTTTGTAAAACCTAACAACCAATTTAATTACCAAAGTCATGAAATGAATATAAAAGAGGAACTTACAGTATAATTAAATGAATCCAAAATAATCCTGAAAAATTATTTTGAAGTACAAAAAAATTGAACGTTCCGTATGAATTTAAAATCGACGAATATACCGGTCAGCCAACATTCATTCCATGTCAAAATGGCATTGTCCCGAACTCTTTGGAATATTTCAAAATAGTTCTAAAATAAAAATTATATTCCACTTTTTATTTTTCCACTGAATCATCTAAACATTTGTTTTCCCTCGCAAATAATATCTGAATACAATATAAGACGCGTCTACAGACTTGATTTTAAAACAAGAACACAGGAAATAATGATAATACAACTGCCCAGTTCCAGAGAGTTATATACAGGCCAAAAGGCTAAAATATACATATTATCACTAGTACAGCGAGACAAAATTGCAAATTTCCAGCATCGTAATAGAAGTCATTTATTTAAGCCATCCAATGGGAATTAATTCTTCTAAGCTACCACCTGACCGACCTGTCCAACGTGAAAAAGCCTGAAACTTGTAAATATATTTACTGATAATTATATTATTAGTAATCATCTATATTTAGATCATATGCATGTATGAAAATCAACCAAAGAAAATGTCTACAATTTACAACCATGAATACAAATTACAAAACTTATGGATATATAACAATTGAAACTAGTATATGACAGATCCAAGAAATGTTAAAATTAGCTGCGCAAGCGTTAGAGTCATGTGGTAACATTCTTGTAGGATATGTTCTGCATTAAGTAACACAAACAAGCATTTTTGGCAGGTGGATATTAAGAAATAAAATCTTCGTTAGATCAACAATTTGTTACAGAACATACCATAACATTAAATATCTTGGATGGGGGTGGGGGCATTGTGCACATTTTGTTTGAACTTTCTTTTATGTCCTCGCATGTAAACAGCTATCTGGCAAAATGTTATGACGTTTTGCAGCGTTTGTGTCAATATATGTTTGAGCTGATAGCTTACATTGGTACTTTTTTATTTTCCCAACTTTTTCTTGGGAATTCAGCATCTATGAAAACCTAGACTATATACATGATACTTCTGTGCCACTTCCAGCAGCCTTTTGTGCTGAGTAGCCACGTCAACGTCAGACTCTCAACATCATCAGTTTTTAACAATTTTGCAAGATATATTCTCATTAGTGTAGAATATAAACTTGCAGTTTGACGTTGAATGTTAAGACAATTATTTTGCTTTGACCAACAGGTTGCCGTGTATCTGTACAATATCTTAACAGCTTTCTAGCAATATGGCCTCTTTTTATTTTTGTTGTATGACATGACTGGTTGTCACTGGTAATGTTAGTTATGTTAAACTAAAAGAAGTAGAGAAGAACTTGTTGGTCTAGGTTTACATTATATTATATAGCTCTGATCTTGTCTCATGACCAATGTTTGGGATTTGTTAAATAGAGGAGACATTGGCAGTGTAGCATGCAAAATATACTAAAATTAGCTAAATAAAATCGAATAAATAGGACTGGACAATTACCAAGGTATATAATCCAGAATTTTTGTTAAAGTTTCTTGTTTGGAAAAGGTGTAAGAACTTCCACATAGTCATAAACAGGTCATGGGACTTATAAGCAGGGTGGAAGTAAATCACCGCATGACAACGTGCAATACACAGCAGTCAATCAAGCTTCAATGTAGCAAGTTAAATATACCATCTGTCTAATTTATTACAAACATATAAGAAATGATTTTATGAAATATAGATAAATAATTACTGTGCAGTTTATTATCATTGGATAAGTATCCAGCGATATTAAGACCTAAGTGTAGTTAAATAATACTTATTGCAAGGGAAGTAAATGTAACTGCTGCTATTTTAGTGAGTTTTTTTCAAACAAGTTTTTTTACCCTATTATATGCATAGATATTATAGTTTCCAACACCATCTGTCATAACGTACCTATATGCTTCATATTTTTTGATTTTTGTAATGGCAATCATATCCTGAATTTAAGCTTAAACGTGAGTAATAATGCACAGCTACACCTGGCGCAATATGAAACACAAGCTCCTTTCAGTAATTTAGACAACTATGGCACCCCCAACATCATACTGATGTTGTGCAGATAGCTTTGATTCTTATCTCATTGGTCTGCATCAACGATAATAAATCCATAACATGACCTGCAGTTATTTCGTTTTGTGCTTATTCCAGATTTCAGTTTAGACCTTTTCGTTTTTTCTAGATAGGTGTTCCCCTCTCTGCCAATATGTAAACATTTATTGCATTGCTAATTTTGTTTGTCTCTGTTAAGGTACTGTCTCCTGAGAAAACCTTGATTAAGATAACAACAAACATTGAAAAACTGTTAGTTTTGCAACATATTTGTCAGTATATTATTTGCACTGAATGTTTACATTATCATTTTAATTTATTTACATCTTCTTCGGAGTCCAGCGTCTATGAAAGCCTACTGAATTTATATAATGCTTCTATTTTATTTCAAACTTCTGTGACACTTCCTACAGTTTTTGATGTTGAATACTACGTCAAGGTTACCTAATCGAACATAATTCTGCTGTCTGTCAACACCATCGATTTTAAACATTGTTGCAAGGTAATTTTCCATTAGGGAAGAATATAAATTTGCTATTTTTGTGGGTGGATGGTACGAAAAAATATCTAGGTTAGACCAACAATTTGTCACGTATCTGTATAATACTGGACAGACCTAGAAATCAAGAATGTCATATACTGGATACTTGTTGTACAGTCTGATTTGAAATTACTCTTATTAGCTGGCATGTAAACAGCTTTCTGGCAAAATGGTGTAATATTTGATGATACTTGCCTCTCGTAATGGGCAAACAAACATCTGGCTTGAAATATGATTTTCTTTGATCAATTGTATTCTTTTTAGTTTTGTTATCTGACATGACTGCTTATCACTGATCATCTTAGCTAGGTCAAAATAGAAGAATTTTAGAGGAAGGTTTTGGTCTAGGTTTAAACCATGTATATGTCCCTGATATTGTATCGTGACCAAGATAGAGGAATTTATTAAAATGAAGAGACATTGACAGCGTACTGTGCAAAAATATCCGCAAAGCTTGCTAAATACAATTCTATAAATAAGAGTGGACATTTAAAAAAATATAAAATCCAGTATTTCCGTTAAAATTTATTGTTTGAACAAGGTGAAAGCACTTCCATATATACCCATAAGCAGATTGTCTAATATGTTGCACGGGAGTGTGAATGTGTAAATCGCACAAACATTGCATGAATTCGCTCCCTTAGAGACCAGTGGTGTGCGATGACTCCCGTAAATAAGTTTAATGTCGCAGATAGGAAAATATACTTTGCACAATATACAATTCAGTCGTTCAACCTTAAAATGTTTGTCAAGCCGGAAGATGCATTTAGTCTCAACATGTCTTTTTGCATAATTCTTTGTACGTTTTGGTTCCTCGGCTTGAAATAAATGATTGTTAAACTAAATTTGATTGCCAGAGTGTTTGTGCCCCAGAACAAGCATTCTGTTATAGTTTAACCTTACATCAAGGATGTTTTGCAACTGCATGTTTATCGTACAGGTTAGCTAGAAAACCCCAAATGGCTGATTCGAGTTTGGTTCATCTTTAGTTGATGATTGTAGCTGGCAAATACTGGCCGATAATCGTGATGAGAGCAAGTTATTTTTAAAGTTAGGACGTATATTACATTATTTAAGCAGGTAAAGCGTTAATGGAGAGACCAGTGAGTCATTTTCAACCCCGAAAATGGTGTCAAATATGGGTCCCATGTGCTTGTTGGATGTACAAATGCGAATTGCATGCATGTCATCTCACCCATGTTAGTGGCATGGCGAAATCAAATGTAGATAAGGCAGAATAACAAGCCGAATTAAAATCCAAGCAATTTCAAAGTGTCCAATGTTCATTAGTTTCTATTAATCTAGCCCTGCTGGATTTTTTTGCTACAAATCCATATAGCCTTAATATATGGTTTAAGCCAAATGTAAAATACACACCTAAAAATGAAATTAATAAGTAAAAGATATTTATTTGATTATAAATACCTCTGTCTGAAAAAGCAGTCTATTTTATTAAATGACAATACAGCCTTATATGGCAAAGTAGTCAGTAAAGCGCTGATTCAACAGAATGAATCTTGGGCAGAACTAATGTTAACGAGAAATCTTATTTTGCAAAAGTTTCCAAAATACCAGTAAGCTGTGGAATATTGTACATAACATCTATAAGGAATAGCTGTCTAAGCTGCCTACGTATATGCCTACTTACGAACCGCACCGGTGACGTAGTGGTTAGAGCGTCTCAAACTCATTGATGGCGTTTGTAAAGAATACTTATTTTCAATTATACGTCGTCGCTTCTTTTCTTATAAATTGTTGCATTGGTGTTGTGTATAGTAATTTGGTAAAATGCACCTCAACTACTTGTGCTTATTTATTTAGTAGGTAAGGATTATTGTTAAGTGACCAGAGGGTAGTCAGTAGGCTTTGGTGATGAACAATGAGATAATCAATTTTGAATTCATGATTACAATTATAATTTGTGTTTAAGTTCATTGTCGTTTATTTTATTAACTCAAGAGAACGCAGCCAATACAGCAATACAATGGAATTGAAAATATGCGACATTAACTATTGACAAAACACAAATGTATACTGAAAGATTACATTTGGAACATATCTGAACGAAATGTTTATTTTGTTTATTGTATTTTGAAGAAATACACATTAAAAAAGTAATGACATTGCTCTCGATTCAACTGTAACCTATATTATTTTGCCGCCATAAATAATAGAAGAAAATTAGTTTCAAAACTATCGATTACAACAAGGTCCAACACAGACGAGCCAACCAAAATTCGTTTTCTCATCTTAAAATTTGAATTTTCACTGTGAACGACAACCAGTGCACCGTGAAAGATATTTCTGGATTCAAAGACTGGTCAGCGATAAGCCTTCGAAGTTTGTCTTTTTCATTATCACGGACACAATCAATTCGGATTCGTCTGCGTAGATTCTCTGTGGCTTTTCCGAACACTGAATTGTCTATAAGGTTGAAAAGGTTCTCAAATTCATTGATGGCGTTTGTTCGCAGTTCCATATTCATCTGGATATACTGCACCATTCAAGCTTTATGATAAATTTCAAGCACTTGATGGTTATTATCTCCGAGAATACCATGCGCAGATACAGGAAGAGGCTTTGCACGAGCAGTATATAATTGTGTTTCGTCCTCTGTTTGGGTACTAGTTTGGTGCATTCAGTGTTTACGTCCGGATTCATCAACGTTTGAACCCTGATACAGAGACAACCACGTACCAGGCACCGACAAAGCTTCTGATGCCAGCTGATAATCTTTGTGCGCAGCATGTACATGTTCATTGTCTACTGGATCAACTTCAAAGACGTATGCGTGGTCGTTATTGCTGTTGTAATTGTACACATGTTTTTGTACATCAGTGTGAGGCGTCAATCTACTGAAACCCACCAATAGGAAACTGTTGCATCAGAGCCCAACTAATGAGGTTAATCTTATTTATATATATCGTGTGATTGTTAGGAGCAGTGGCGTCATACCCGTTTAAGTTTAGATTGTTGGCAAGCGCACATGTATGACTCACCATCATTACCCCTTCCCGAAAGAGCGCTCAATAAACAGATGCTGGTCAATGTCGGTTTGCAATTCTAACTCGAATTTGGCTTGGGACAATAACGCACCCCAAGCCGTTCCCGGTGATCCAGCTTGTACATGTGCATGGCAGTGTCACCAAATTTCTCAAACACATCCAAGATCAACAGCTCATCAGTGCGCAGATACACATAGAATATATTTTAGTGTGAAAGGAAATTTACCCGTCCAAGATGTGCTTTTGAATCAGTTCTTTAAAAATTTTATCAAGCGATTAATTGTAAGCTTGCGAGGTTTTACAGTCAACTAATGTGTACATTCCAGATCAGTTTCGGATTATACATGCCACATTTCCAATACTGAAGTCGACTTTAAAATCATCAGACATCACTTTCAGCTTCACCAGCCGGGCACGGTAGTCTCCCTGATTATACAGAAAAAATTGTCCGGAACGTCGATACAAGCCAGCAATATTGTGTCTGACTGTACAACGCATTAATTCTAATGGATATGGCTAATGTAGAGTGTAAATGAAAACGACGTCTTTAGCGTTGAGAAATCGTTTGAAAAATACGTGATGGGATATTCCATTTATGAGCTAATGCCGTTAGAATAAGCATTACTATTTACGCCTCGTTTAATGGTAATCATGGATTTTAACTATAGGCCAACCGTACATTTCCAGCGGGCTCATTCAAGAGTTTTAATTCTTTTTCGATATTGGAAAACTCTGTTCTGACCTAATGCAAATTAAAACAAAATAGCTTATCTCTCTTTGAATTAAAAAGCGCGGAATATTGATAGTCTTGATAAAATCTACAGCAGTTGTAATCGCATAGAAAGTTTAATATATAGCCTGGAAAGTATTGACCGATGCCTACCCAGTGACCTGACTGATCTGTGCAGGTGCTATACTCAGTCTCAAATGTGTACTAATCAGCCATGGGTTGTACATAAATGAGTAGTGTTAATCTGTCGGGGTTTACATTTTTTACCATAATGGCTCTGATTTACGTAATAAGCCTTCATCCCCCATGACTGGTCACCTTCGTAAATTATTAATGACAATCATCCATACGTTGGGCATAGCATACAGCGTGCTTGCCAACTCATTAAGGGATAGAGTATGTGACGTGCATCAGTTCCTAATAGGTTACAAAAGGTAAAACCGGCATAATGATAATACTCCTTATATTTTGAATGTACAAAGCAAAACATGTTTAAAACTTTTCCATGTATCGAAATTATTGAAATTATTTCATAAATATAGTTGGAGAAATAAGAACTCATTAGCTGCTTATCATTTCAACTTGATATTTAACTTACTTTGCAATAAAAATAGATGGGCTGCCAAGTACAACTATGCTATTTACATCGCAAGTGATTTTCACGCAGACCAGTCAAATTAAAATAACCTGATTGATTTGTTTGGCTTTTACAGCACACGAATATAAGTAGGTTACTTAGTGCCAAGGCAATATGACCCAAGGATATATAACCCGGGCTAATCCCATAGTAGGAATCAAACACACATATGTTCCATTGCAAGTCCATCATTACTAATCACCAACCAACCACAGACACTGCCTCAGTTAGCTGCATGTTCAATTGTATTTACACAGATCACTCAACCCCAACATGATAGTGTTTTAAAAAAAACAACAACACGATTTTCAGTGGTCTTAGGAAACAAAATAGAGAGATACATTATTTGACCACCCCTATATATGCCCCTTACTTGCAATCTGTATAAACAGTAAACAGTCCTGCTAAGAGCCCAAGTAAATTGTATTAAAGAGTTTTGACACGTTTGTGATAAGTAGAAGATTTTATTTAACCCAGGTTTAGTGAGAACAATTATTTTCGTAGTCGGAACGATGTACTAATGTGATGCATTTTTGAACTAAACTAATTGAAATGCAGCTCTGATCCAGTAAAGGACGAGCTATCTGCAAAACGCAGCAATGCTAAATTATTTTTTTTTTCTCACTGCAAACACCACACGGGCATCACTGAATCTGGAATATATGGCATACATTAACCTAGTCATCCGTAATTCTGGAATGTACGCCTTCCATTAACCTAGCAAAACCACTAAGTGTATCTGACACTCGCTCATAGCAATGCAGATGCAGACAGAATGTTTCTGAGTTGGACAAAATTTCAGACAAAATGTTTGGGAAAATATGAAAAACAGTAACATTTCGTCTCTGATGGGTGCTATGATGAGCACAAATGACATTTGAATTACCTTCATTTTTAACACAGACACACACATATACGCACATACTGAATTATTGACATCAGCAAAGACATCATTATTCCACTGTCAATGGACGTGAAAGACAGAAAGTTCAAAAAAAAATATTTATTGAATGTCTGCTTGGTTGCAATTATATGAGTCTTGGAATATGTGTGGTGATGGTATTATACAATGCTAAATCTACGAACTAATTGTCTTCTAAGATACTGAGTTCCTAAAGATGTGCATTTTAATATCCCAGTTGAATTTCTGATAATTTTCTCTAAGTTTATACGAAAATAATACTTATTCCAATTATATGTCGTCGCTTCTTTTTCATAAATTGTTGCATTGGTGTTGTGTATAGTAATTTGGTAAAATGCACCTCAACTATTTGTGTTAATTTATTTAGAAGATAAAGATTATTGCTAAGTGACCAGAGGCTAGTCAGCAGGCTTTAGGGATAACGAACAATGAGATAATCAGTTTTTAATTCATGATTACAATTATAATTTGTGTTTAAGTTCAATGTTGTTTATTTTATTTACTCGAGAGAACGCAGCCAATACAGCACTAAAATGGAATTGAAAATATGCGATATTAGCCAATATTTTTACTATGTCCAAGTCAAATACAATATCATTAGTAAGCATAAAATGGAAGATATGTGCTTCAAACAATAACCAGTTTTTGTCATCACACTGTCAACTACATAAACATTTATTAAAAAAAAGCAAACATCCTCTCCATATTTGCAACCATTGGACACTTATCATTAGTTAATTTGTCTCATTGGATGAGAATGCTGCGGAAACACCAACAATAGCATCAATGATTCCATTACGCTATACATTAATGAATGTTTATTCATATCTATTGTGATCAAAAGTACAGTTTAAGGGAATTTTAATTTTACACAAAATGTCAAACTATGATTTACATCCATTACGTAAGTGGACCGGTTGGTGATATTCACGGATTTTCCACATTGCATATAGTTTTCGTCATACTTCCGGAAATACAAACGGCTAATGCCAGACATGCTCACAATTTGTGGTCTTAATTTGACAATTTCTTTCATCTATTGGCTTAACTTACACATAAGCTGACTTTCTGTACTCGTTCTGACTTAGTGGGGAATACCGGTAACTCTATGGTTAGAGGGCCAGACACACGACAGAAAGGATGCGAGTTCGAATCCAAGCATTTGGGCCAGCCTGGGACAACTATCGAGGTTTGTACTTGGGGAAGGCATTTTACTTCAATTACCCATGCTCTAATATACATTACTTGCGTTGCTTTGCCGGAAAGCATCACAGCAAATATGAATTTTAACTGGATTTCTTTGAATGCTAATTATATTCCTCACTGAAGACAAAATAGGAATATTTGGAAACGTTGGGGACTCTTTGGGGAATTAGTTTCTCCGCAAACGCCATTTTTTACTTTCTCTTCCTGATACATATTCCGTTTCACTAGATGTAAATTGATGGAAACGAGACACTATTAAAGTGTTATTCAACAAAATGTATGTCCGATATGAACGGATGAAAAGATTGCAAATATAAATGATACTTGTCTATATAAGCGGCATTCCGAAATTTTCAGCAAAATTAACTGTTATTTCTTACTTGCAATCTCTCATGTCCATGACCAATTCCCGTTAGCTTAAAGACATATAACTAACAATGGAATTGTGTTAGTCGTTGATATTTAGGACAGCCTTCCACTGCACAGATTTATTCATCAAAAACCTCCATATCTGCGTCCAGAGTAAGAAGCCCGGTAATGCAAAGGAAATATTAGCATAAATATATCAAATGATTTATGTCTTTGCATGGAATGTGGTGTTGGTGTATATAAGTAGCTAGAGTGATAGATCTAAATGTTAATTTCATCGAAAAATAGTCATATAACAACCCTTAATGTTAATCCTGATATTTTGCTTAATAAACACATCGTCCGGTAATATATCTTATTGATCTTTAATAGCAAATTATCATCACTCAAGATGACCAGCTCTGACCCGAGCCAGATTTCAGTCAGAATTTACGTCGTAGCAGAGGTTGGAGTGATGTTTCACAATATAAATAATCCTCCATCAGAAGCAACAGATTTTCAGAGAGATCCGTGTTCCCACATAAGAAAGCTTGACTTAGATATTGCTAAAATGCATTTACAAAAGTTAATAAAAAAAGAAAATAGCTCTATAATTCAGGTAGTAGAAATTGTGGACATCCCGTTCATAGATTGGAGTCGCAACGGTATCGTTTTGATTTTGTTGCTAAATGGATCCTTATTTCTGCAATTTTATGGACAATTTCGATCCTTGTTACCGGAAAGCAACGTTTTTTTTTTTTGTTTTAAAAAAGCATTACTACTTATACGGTGATGCTGAGAAGAAAGTGTGAAGAAAGTGTGATTTTGATTGCTTTCTCTATTTCATAATTAACGGATAGATCTTGACATAAAACATTGTCAAAGTGTTCTTAATAGCTACTGCATATTATTTCGTCATCTCTGTGTTGTGATAGCTTGAAGATTCAGTTAACTTTTTTGTCATTTTGGGTCTGCGAGATGCGCCCAGATGGAAACAAATTCAACATCCTAGAATGAAAAGGTAGGGGTCATTTGAAATGGTGGTGATGTTGGTTTGAATCCTTCAATCAACGAATATTTCAGTAAAACTCTTAGGGCCGAGGCAGAGAGGCTCCAACGTTGTCATTACTTAGCAAGTAGCAGCAAGAGGGAATCGCAGACCCAAAGCGGGGTGTCGACCTTAGAGGGACCCCATATCAAGGCCCCAATTTTTAGCGACTCATTACAGTGGGGCCCTAGTGTTTTAGTTTGGAATAAAATACGTTACATTCCTCTATGTACTGAAATCTTGTATGTGATTTGTGATTAATTCGTAGTTTAGTAATAATAATGAGTGATTATGCGCTTACTATTGAATCTCATACGGCTAAACTAGCTAGCCAATGACTAGAGGCATTTAAAATATATCTTCGAGTCCGTGATTCTGTCAAACAGTAGTTACAATAGCGTCAGATGGCTCATGTGGAATTTATAGAAGGTACTGAACAGTTATTTAAACCAATTGTGGAACCAACCCAAACAATATTAACAGCAACTGAGGCAAGTCAAAATACTATTGAGATATTAACTGCTGATATTGCTGGCCTTCTTTATCCTCCACTACCACCAGTTCATCCACCATCCGAAGTTTAACAACCACCACCACCAATAGGTAGAAACAACATAATAGATACATTTACTCAGAAAGGTACTATGGCCATCAAGCATCCATACCAAGTACTTTATATTGGTTATATTCTTTCCAGAGCTCAGCAGGTCGAAGATTATGACGAAGATTTAAAACTTTTTAGCCGGTCCGTAGACGAGTATGCTGAACAGTTAAAACAGAACAGGGAAGATAGACATGAAGAAATTGATCGTAAACTTCATGAAGTAGAAACAAGAAGTAAATCAAGTGTAAAAGCTAGATCTAAAGGAAAAGAGAAAAGCTGAGTCAGAGGAACTGCAGCAGCGCTCTCTTGATCCACAACCAGATCCGAACGGCGAATCAGTTAAAAAGCACCTCTCCTGTGATTTACGATAAACTTTGTCCCGATCACATCCTCGCTTATGTTGATCGACTAGATTTTTTAATTGGTGGAAGACGAGCCGATAATAATTAGCACGAAATCATCACTAAAACAGACGATATTTGTCATCATGGACAGCAGCGTTTATCTGGCCCTCATCGAAGAAATTACCAATGATCACTACAGTGATTGATCAGTCTGACCGGTGATAATAAAATAACATGATCATACACAATGCCCAGAGTGGATCTGAAAACATCAGGTGATACATTCACGATTACCGGTTTATAAAGCAATCTACGGAGATGGACTCGGCGATGTTATCCAAGGTTTTACAGAAGGATAGCCCCAAAAGCGATCTCGAATGCAAAATAATTAAGCATGAAGGTCATTGAAGTTGTTCATGATAAGGTTTGCACTGTTGGTGATGTTGCTGGTAAAGCATTCTCAGTAATAAGGGAGAGATTCGCGCGATTAATACGACGAGAACCACAGCCGGTAATACTGCCCAGCACCGAAGTGATGCCGGCAAGTAACAGTAAAATAAAAAATCAAGCTGCAAATGAGCGTTTGAAAGAATTAGCTGGAGTGCTGTCATTGACAAAACAAACCGCATCCGAGATAGAAAAACATAACCGGAAATCTAATATGGAAGTGGTCTAGCAGATCGTCGTCGCTGATAAACCACTTCGTGATCAGTGTTAGAACATCGTTTTAGACAACAGCGAATATAAATAAAAATCTTCAAGCGTGAATCTGATCCCGCATTTGACATTGACGCACCAGCGATCAAGGATGAGTCTGTGCGTGATTATCAATATTATTATTATTCCAATGAAGCACGAGAAGCACATCAACGTGCACGAATCAAACTACAAGTCCAAGATACATCTAGGTATTTCTTGCCCGCCAAGGGATTCATTGAAGTTCAGGGTAAACTTGTGAAAAATGACGATACCGCAAATGAATGATATGTATAGGTTGAAGATTCGTCAGCAATGGTATTATAGCATTGTTTAACAGTGCCAGATATATCATTAATGGAAGAGAAATAGGAGGATGGCTCGATAATGTTGGTGTTGCTACAACAAAATATTGGCCTATCCCGATACAGCGATGACTATTAGCGGTCTGCCGGCCCATCCATGATGTTCGCGAGGGATATTGCTATAATCCAGACGATGGGAAGTATCACATGGTCCAATTAGCACAGGCTAGTTCCGATATTGCAGTAGCTCGAACAATACCTCGACCTGCCGCTGATTTTGCGACATGGCAGAGTATTAATCAAGAATCCAACCTGGGAATTTCAGCACGACGATCTGAGATTAACGCCGATGGTGGATTGTCATTTGTGATACCACTGTCACATATCTTCGGATTCTGCAGACATGTTAAAAACATTATGTTCGGAGCCAACCATACGGTTGCATTGGTTCTAAAGGCCACAGACAACAATGGTATCTGGAGTGTTGAGATTGGTGAGGGTGGTGCTGGTAAAGTGACACTAGCAAAACTAACATTATGGACGCCAATGATGACACCATCAGTGATAGAAGAAGAGCCGCTGTTATCGTTAATGGACAGTGGTGGTAAATCAACGCTGTCGTGGCTAACAATGACCACATACTTAGTTGCAGGCACAGCAGAAACGTTGTCATGGCGGATCTCATCACAGCAAGGAATTTCAGCACCATGACATATGTTCGTTGCATTACAGCGTGGCACCAGATATAAAAGATCAGACTGCAGACCCAATGGTGTTTGACAGGTTAGTAGTATCTACAATTTCGCTGAGGATGAATGGACATCAAGAACGATCCGAAGAGATAATACTGAATTTTGACCAAAATGACGTTGCACGGGTGTATTATTGTTTGATGAGATTTATTAGTCGTGATCAGAATGCCAACTCAGGCCTGTAGATATCTTAGCAGTATTTCTTGGCTTTGTATCCGATCTATTATTTCTGACTGGGACATTTTGGACTTATTCAGACAGTGAGTCGTTGACGTACACGTGCCGGCTACTGTCGGTCCTGCTGCACTGGTGGTTGCAGAACAATCAAAGTTATATTATCAAGCAAAACAATGCTGCTCAAAGGGGTTGGTGGATGAATGAGAATCGTTGATGCACCAGTGGAAAACATGTAATTAAATCATTCGCGATGTTATAATGTCATATCATTACGTCGATGTTACTCTGACAACCGGTCAGATTAAAAAGCTGCAATCAGCATGAGAGAAAAGCTCTGGAGGAAACATATCATTGTCATCAACGGCATAGCAAGGCAAATTAAATTATCTCTGACAGAACGTCAACTCAAACACTACAATGACTTTAAGAAATCAAAAAACTAGCTTGGGACGTGATCTTTCTGCGAATGCGATCGGCGATACAGTAAAGACTGGTGGTATATTTTCACTTTTATTGGCGAAACCATCGCTGATTGCCGCTGCAGCTCAATTTGTTGCAAAAGCAGCTCCACTCGGTGCCGTTGAACAGCTGCCGGCATGGCACTGAAAAAAGCAACAGGACAAGGAGTGTCGACTTCAAAAAAGGGATGGTGTCTAATATTACCAGAAACTACGTACGGTCAAGATCTGCGACTGCCGAGGGAGTTTTGCAACAAAAAAACACCGATGTTTAAGTTGGATTTACTTGATGCTACTCGGCGATTAAACATGGAAAACATCACAGGTGTTTTCATGCATTATCAGATACCGGAAAACTAAAACCGCGTTGAAACTGTATTATTATTCTCGATGGCCGTTCTGGTCCACGTACAGTTTACGTTGCATACGAGGTTGATCCACGCGATGTTGTTTATTTTGATTCGTATGGATTGGCTCCACCGAGAGAATTATTAAAATATAGTGGCTCAGCCTTTGATATACAAATCATGCATTCAACCTTACCAACACTTACATTAACGGATCCACCTATATGCGGTCCAGAAGCACTTGCTGTATTAACACCGCATAAAGTCGTGCACGGATACACCTCCTGTCCCTTTAAACAGGTTAACAATTTATAATTGTAAATCTTTACGGGAGATATGCTAGAAGCAACGTCCCCGGTGGCATTGATTTTGGCAAAATATACAACACGAGATGAACTTGCCGATCTTATGACTTTCGCATGGGTTGATCTCGATGAGGTTGTTAATTTTCAGGCTCAACATGGGCGGCTAAAGACGAGCAATATTAAGTGGATTGATATTGTCCTGTGTGGTTCTGGTGTGTGCAACAATAACATCCCGGTATTTACTTCTACCGGGAAAATAAAAGATTTGAATGTATCAATCGTGGCGTGTTTATAGAACGACGATTCAATGACGAGTCCACTAAACATGAGCGGAAATACACTTGTTCTTCTAAAAGAGCTGGAATCGGTCAATGACGCTGCAACGAAGAAGCACGTGGACGATAGAGACACCGCGATTAAAACCGCCTTAACTGCAACGAGTGATAAATTAACCACGTGGCGATCTGATTGTGATGTTCATGTCAGCCCGTTTACGAATCTTGGAAAAAAAAAATTAATTAGTGTTATGTATATTTAATTCCATTATTTCTTTGTTACTTTTAATTTTTTTATTTCCATTACATGCTATTGTAATGTAACTTGTTTTACTGGATTTGACATTGTCCAGAATTTCAACTCCGTTCTGTTTGACCTGACTCTTATTTTTTTTATTTCATTTATAAACAATTAATAACATAAACACTGTATCCAGTTTCTGACCTTGTTCCGAAATCAGTGACAGTTTTGGTATAAATAACTTTTCTTAATTATTTTATTTTATATTTCTCAGAGTAAGAATCATTAAGGTAAGTCAAGGTCATACCTGGATTACGTGACAGGTAGCATGTATCAATTGTGACAAACTGCTATTTTTTCCAGAAGAATGAACTTTTGACCCTCATCCGGGAATCTGTCTTGCATCTTAATTAGCGTCTGACTGATTTTTTTTTTTTTTTTTTTTTTTTGGCTCCAAACAATTGACACGTGAAGTTGTTATTATGTTGTGACCAGTTTGGGTTGAATTTTTATTTTCTTCAAATTATTGAATTCAGGTGATTCTTTTCCCTGGAAATACATAAGTGCTCTGACAATATTGTTGGTGTCTGGAATTCGTAGCAGCCTCAATTGATTAATTAGTACAAGACAGCGCAACAATTAATCTCACACAATCTTACATATATAATCAATCATGTACATTTAAAACATCGCTGGAAAAAAATCATCGACGAGCACTTGACAAAACAAAAACAAAATAATACCGCAGACGAATCTTCGTCTTCTATAATGTTGTATATGTAGTGTTCTCGCTGGTAGATGGAACAAAGACGTTAATCGGTACGTTATCAGCGACGAACGTGATATCACAAGTGATTGAAATCGGCGTCTCTATTGTCGTTGGCGATGCTGGTATCCTTAATATTATTACGAAAAACCTATCTCAATATTCGGGTAAAAATATTACATGAACACACAGAAGTAACATGAGCGGCGACGCATCTATGTATAAATATATCATTGATACTGTCAACCGGTTTAAACGACGGTGCAATATCACAGAGAGACAGATATTTATAATTCCTCACTCGTGGAGAATTTCTCACTGAGAGAATGAATTTACTGCAGTTAGTGCAGTTAGAAATATTTGTTATCGGTATCATAAGAACGCATCCATTCCCCCTCCAACGTTGGCAGCAGTACATTTTTAATCCGCCGTATAGATAACACGAACCGCAGAAATAGCAACCAAATTAGAACAGATTATTGCTAACACAACGCTGCCGACAATAATAATAGCTGTAAAGAACATATCCCTGCTGGGCTTGCATACCCGCCTGTAATTCGATACTGCTTTTCCCATGTCCGATAAAAACACCTTATGGTCGCTTGCTTGCGCGATTACGACATTATAGTTGTTGGCCAAATATCAGCGAAAAATCATTTGGTGGATTAGACGCAAACTAGTCGCTGATATTCGCGTAATAGAAACGGGATGGGTCAGAGGAACCCGACTGGATCATCGATGGAATTCCAACAGGATCATATCAAATCGAAGAAATCAGTGATGAACTTCAACAAAGATCGTTATCGACGTACATTAGCCAACATTAGCCAACGCTGAGAGCCGCCATTGAAATATCAACACCCGATTACGTCCTTGACATATATAACTCATGATCAGAACCATGCTAGGATGGTCACTGGTAGCACCAGCTTATGTTGGAACACCACAACCACAACGACCCACAAGAATTTTCTACCTAGTGAAATATTCACAGGGAACAAACCAGAGTTTACCATGAAGGGTTTGCGTGATAATATGAAATAACTTTCTCCACGCCTGGATTACAGGCAGGTATGCAAGCCCAGCAGGGATATGTTCTTTATAACTTTCCTCCAGATGTCCCACCGGGTGAATTGATTGTCAGTATCAGTTAATCTTGTTTATTTGCGATGTCATAATCCGTCGCTGTCACGAATACATTTCTGTCTGACCAATAAAGATGGTCATCTGCTTGGCCAACGTTGCGACGACTTAACTTTTAGTTTGTATGTCCGTGATAGACCATGAATGGTCTGAAGTGAAGCGCCCCACCATGAAACTGCCAAAGACCATAAAACACAATATCGCGTTTCGCCGCCAATAACTAACAATTACAACGTATCATTTTTATTATTTTTTT
>JAECUM010016955.1:0-30376 GCA_016617855.1 Megalonaias nervosa | reverse complement strand
TATGACTGTTTCTTTAATTGCTTGTTCTAAAATGATTCTGCGTGGATCAAACAGGTGTGCATGGTTACATCAGGACAACACGGAAAAGTGCAACAAGGCAATGCTTGAGAGAGTATTGCCAGCAGCATAATACCCTCATCGCGAAGGGAAATCAGGGACTTAAACCCTATGTGGTTTGTCGGGAAGATGTTCGATGTCAACTCCAGGTGAGCCCTGCGGTGGTCGAAACATCAAAGCGATTAAATATTATTACGAGAAATAAAGAACAACGCACCGACTAAAAAACATACAGCGGTGTTCAACGAGTTTCTGGCAAGAATTTAGCATGATGCATCTCTGCAAAGAAACGACGTGGTGAGTTCATCCCGTGTTTAGTCCTTAGGAAGCTAACACGAATGGAGATGTACGTGACGTGTGCACTAAAATAATACATGTGGTAAGATTAAGCACCACCGGATACTCCATCGTTCATTTGTTGTACGTGGGATAAGATCAACGATGTACCTTCATGGTTTTGTGTTTGAAGCTCATCGCGGAGTTGTTCCCATCGGATACATTGTAGTTCATCTCAACGGAGATAAATCCGATAATCGACTAGACAATTTAGAGATAAGACCTGATGGGTAGCACAACAATATTTTGTGCAACTTCTTTACTAACTCACACAAAAAGTGGGGTATTTTTGTGGTTTCTACACCTCAGTTGGTCTGTACATTAACTTGAGGAGTTCTTCTCGATGCATGCAAGAAATGCAGTGCTTAAAAGGTTTCAGCATGGGAGCACGTCCTGGCGGTTTGCAGCTAATACCTCATCGTCAGAAGCACCTCCGCCAGATCGTTAGTTGAGCGCAATCACTTCCATGATCGTGTTCAAGTCATCGTACTCCAAGACGACGTGATGAAAAATGTCCTTTGTCGAAAACAAAGCGTAGTGCACGACTGCCTTGAAATTGTTTACGTGAACCGACATTGTCCATGCAGTCGTGATCTGTCTTGTGCGTGTCGTCGTCTTCATTTCGGAAAAAAAAACGTCGTTGTTTCACGTATCCGGTTCTCACGATGTCGTCCACAAGGCTCGTATGCAACTCATTAATTATATTGTGCAGGATGTCCTCGATGGTTTTGACCAGCCTCCCCGATTCTCGATCAGTACAAAATTTTAACATGGCAAAATACCTATCAATGGCTTCTCTGAGCTGCTGATGACGCATGCTCCCCTGGGAAATGTGAAACAGTTTCATCGTTCTTCTATCATTCATGAGCAGTTTCCAACGATGATTTACTCGCGTTTGTCACCTGGTTTATATCGGCATGAACTCCCGTGGTATGCTTGAGCAAGTGAATGACATTTTCAGTATACTACACATCCTGCCAATAAGTAATGTCGAATAGCATCTGGTAAAGTTCGATCGCTACTCTGACCAATTTTCACTATGGTGACTATGTCAAGTCGCTTATATGGATTATATTAATTTATACATCGTAAATATCTGAATATAACTCAAGGCTTGATTGGGTGGTTCTGCTGTGAGCGCTGTAAACTTAAATTTGGAATACTTTGTGTAAGGCGCTTGAGATGTAAAATTCAAGTGTGGCTGCTCCAATCGCTGCTGTACCGTTGTAAAGCACATCCAAGGTCTTGTCATATTTAATGCCATCGAGACCCCACGTGAGAATTCTCTCTACACCAGAGGTTCGTCCACGTACTTGAAATTTCCTGATAGCAACTGCCTGAAGTAATTGTATTTGTAGCGAACAATTGGATGCGATTCCGGCAGTCGCCGACTTGCTTCCAGTGGTCGTTGGTGCGATGTGATGAGTACTTGCATTATAAACTTTAAAAGACGCAGAAAATTCCGTTGACGCCGATACAACTACGTCACATCGATTTTCAGTATTTCCTTTGAGCGTTGAAATGTATCCTACATAATTTCTGACGTGTCGAGTGTCCACGTACATTTTCGTGAACACTTCCTTGTTAGTCGTGGGTGGATAATCCGACACTGCGATTTTAGACCCAGTCGCCACGGTGAGATTTCCTGTGAGTGTTCCTCCCGTCGTTGGAAATTTTGTGCCACGAAACGACTTCAGCTGTGAGTACGTTATCGTCTATGCGTTATTGGTGATCGGCCACGTCGTTGGAAGTCCTCTTAAAGTATGTCCTCCCATTTGTAAGTTGCTGGTAAGAGTTCCATCGGTTTTATCATACTTGTTCGCCAGTTCCTCCGTGAGAACCGTTGACGACACGCTCTGCGACGACAAAAGAATTTGTCTGGTAGGTGCTGGAAGTCAATATAAGATCCTTTCACCTATATTTAAGCTGCCAGCGAGAGTTCCGCCTGTCAGCGACAATTTAGATTACGCGTGTTTCCTTAAGTGAGACCATCGTACGGCGTTGTGTCAGAGGGTGGATAACTCAAGTCGTCGAGATTAATAATGCTGTGACCGCTCATGCTGAGATTACCGTGCAAGGAATGTCTGGTGCAGTTGGCTGTTTTATCCAGGTCATCCTGACTCGCAGAAGATGTTCCTGATCCCACCAGAGTACCAAAGGCCGTGTAAGACATGATGGTGAATTATTAATTTTGACACGAGAAGTATGCGAAAGCGAATCAGCATCATTTTTTGATGCCGGATTGTCATTACATGGTCGTGGGTACGAAGGGTCGTGGTAAAATGAATCTGCTCATGAAAATGCTCCTGAAAACATGTTGATATACTATCGCGTGACAAATACAGGACATTGTGAGTTTTTCGATTCGCTTGCAGATAAACTCTTTTTACCAAAATTTTACCGCGATGATGTCTTTACCCTCGTGGATCCATATCTGATACAACCCGTAGAAGAACTTGATTCTGACACATAAGATCTTCGTGCTCGATGATATTACGATAGACCTAGAGAACATAAAGCGCATCTGCGTGTATTTTTCGTTGTCGAGAAACAAGAGCTGCAATAGCATTTATCTCACTCAGTGGTACTATGATGTGCCTAAGTACATCCGACGTAACACGGGGTGTTTTGCATTGTTTTCCGTCTGACATCGACGCAATCGCAAGAGACCATTTCAGCAGCATTACAGCGAAAGAATTCGAAGACTCCTACGACACTGCGAATCCAACCATGACTTTATGACGTTTCATCGCTATGCAAAAACGATCACTGAACAATATCGAAAAGGCTTTGACGAATTTTACATACCTTGTTAGTATACCAATCAACTTTTGAGCAGCATTTGCTTTTGAAAACAGCTGATATAGCATGCCGTTCGAAAAGATCAATAGTCGTTGTCAGCGTGATAACGTTCTCAAGAAGTTCATAGATCAGTGTTAAGTCAGCGCCTCATCGATGACAAGTTAGGCCAGCAGTTCTTTCAGCGAGATGTCGCCGGGAAATTGTTCAAACCTATACTTATTAAACTCGACGAAGCGAAAACAACGTATGATGTAAAGGAATATCAGTTGTTGGATATACTTAGAACGAGTCAGCATCAGCAACAAAGATTACTGGATCAGTTAGTTCCTGAAGAAGATGCACAAGGAGCCGCAGAAAAAACCTAAAGCTAAAACAGCAAGGGAAAAGAGCAGATAGAGAAGAAACTAAAGCTATAAAGAAAGAGGAGAAAGCTAGGATTGCTGAAATGAAAAAGGAAGAGAAACTTATGGTATCAAACTTAACATAGATGCGCGAAGAAGAAGATGATACCAAGGAAAGATTAGAAGAGGTGGAAACATTATTAAGCAAACACTTTTGAAGATGATATGCGTGATGAAATTGTGAAGAAATGATGAGTGACATTGGCTATTCAGAACCAGATTCGACATTAGAATGGCTAGTTGATTTTCGATGTGAAACAGCTCCAGCTATGACAATATATTTACGAAGCCAAGCAAATGCTCATGAGGTTTATTTCGACAAAGAGACAAGGTGATTCTGGAACTACAACTGGTAGTTCTATAGCCAGCTCTATAATTCTATTCGTGAAGACGATGACGCCAAAAGTATTTGCATCGGTTCTTTCAGCACTAGGACTTGCTACGGTGACAACAGCCATTACCGGAGCTACACATAATGCGATGATGGGAAATTGTGTATCCCGTATCAGAAACTTCTGCGGCGGAAATCTCCAACAAAAAGTGACTTCGTGACATCTTCCATTGGCTATCGATATAAACCAGTGCCCCCCCCCTTCCGAAAAAAATAATAGCATCTGTTTCAATATATAGTAAACAAGGTCGTACGTGCCAGTAGATTTAACGCTGTCACCACAGCAGAATAAATGTATGGCTGTAGCAGCCACCATAAAAGGCACTCACCGGACAGGACCTAGTCATGTTCACCCACCTTCAGGCCACCTCGGTAGCCAAAAACGCTGCTGCACGAACAGGTATCGTTCTTGACTTGTCCAAAGAAGTAGGATTCATCGAAGCAATGTTAGCAGGAATCGCTGGATCGTTACTTCCAAGGATCCTAGGCATCGCAAAAGGACTCTAACTTCTTGGAACCAATCGCGGTAAAGGGCTTTCAGCAAAGGCATGATAAATAAATGTTTGAACGCAAGAAACCATGACGCCTGCAGCAACGTTTCCTCCGCTATCCAACATCGACATCGAGCAAGAATTAGTACCATCGTTGTACATTTCAGAGGTGTCTTTTGTAAGGATCAGCTTCAAGAACACCTTACACCCGACTAGAGCTGCGTGATTAACCAGCAAAAGTTTTGCGATGGACATGGCACTCACTGGGTTTGCCTCCTCCTTACGAATTCGTGCGCTACCTCGAACCATCGCATAAAGGAGCCGTGTATAACACGTTACTACTTCAAGACGTCAACTATAACACGTTTGGATAGTACTGCATCGATTACATCCAACGTAGGTACGGAGGAAAATCACCCCTCGAAGTGATTTTGTCGCTAAAATAATGTGCACTATAGCATAACACAGCCAACGTGAAAACCTGGTGCCTTAAGTGCAAAACCAGAATGGAGAGTATCAATCCCGTCGACGCGGTCACGAAGAAGCATCGTCGCATGATCAAATCGAAGTGAGCAGTATGTGATTCAGAAAAGTGACACATCGTCAGAGGTAAAGCGACACTAGCAGCGGAGATAACTAAAATATAGACTATGTGCAACTATGCTGCAGACAACATAGTTGTGTGTGACTTGATGTCATTGCTCTGTATAAAAATATAATTGTAGGCACTGTGACATCGACACGAACTGAAAAGACCGTCGTGTAGAAGAAAATCTGTGCGTGGGAGACTGTAAATGGTACGTCGATAGACAAATTCTCGGTGGCGCCGTGGACGTCCATGCGCGAATCGGAAAACTTCCAAGACCTCATGGTGGATGGACGATGCCAGGACATAAAATACCGCATCGTGGAATTCCTTAGAACAACAACTAGATGAAAACGATCAACCTCTCCCCGGTCATGAGCCCTACAAGAGCGTCCATGCCATCGCGATATCTGTAACACAAATCATCCCGACGACAAAGCAGGATGCGATCGAATCATGCCGCGGGACTTAAAAATCACTCAAGCCAACAAATTTCAGAGAATGTGTAGATCGAGGGCTTGTGCGTGGCATCATTGGCACCAAACATAAACTTGGCATCGGGATTCCAGGTATAATGAAAAGTCAGCTGTGCTAGGAGATATTTCGACGCTCGAAGAAGAACTGCATAAACCAGCACTCAATCATTTTCCACGCCGCAGGGGCATCGCAGTCCTGGCAGACGATATATGGTCGGCAGATCTCGTCGACATGAGAGATTACATCGCGTACAACGATCATTTCAAATTTCACATGACGGTCATCAATTTGTTCAGCAAATACGCATGGGTAGTTCCTCTGAAAAACAAAATAGGAAATTCTATCTTTGAAGCGTTTTATAGCATTGTAGGTGCACGAAAGCCCAATACATTATAGGCAGATCATGGTAGTGACTTTTATAACAAAACTGTCTCAGACTGGCTTCAAAATATAATATTATCTTTTACAGCATACACAATCAAAGCAAAAGCGGCCGTCCTATAGCGGTTTAACAGAACTCTCAATAATCACACTTGGAAGAGATTTACCATTGATAACACCAACCGATACTTAAATTTTTGGCCAGAAATCGTTTACCAATACAATCACACATGGCAACGCATCATTAAAATGACACCGACGGAAGCGTTTTAGGCTGACAAAAGCAACCAGTCTAAAGGGACAATATTGACAAGCTGTATCACATATTCACATTGGCCAAATCTGAGACTCGAAACCAAGCGGACTGAGATGAGATATGCTAGTTATTTTTAAGATGACATCTTAGACTACTCGTCCATCATAGGTACCATTAATACCTTGTAAACAGGATTTAATAATGATAAATACTAAAGACATTTGGTCGCTGAACAGGACAGATTTATTTTTCTTTGGATTTACTATGTCAAACTTTCCTGAAAAATTTAAAATTTTAGAGCGATATAAAAGACTTGATAATCGGACGTAAGTGCAAAACACTAATATACTCCAAGATGCATGTATGAATGTTTACTTGCGTACGGCAAAGTGAATCTACTCACATTATAATGTAACTCAGTCAGCCGCAGTCAATATAGAGTGGTACTTCATACACTATAGTGTATAACTGTCTGCTACGGTAAATATAGCGTGGTATCTTATAGTAGGGACAGATCGCTCAAAGCAGCAATCTATGAATGCTGCGTGAATTTAGGACTCACGGTACTCATTCAGTTCCCATAGTAAACCTATGCAAACACCATGATATTAAAGATTCAATAACTTAAAATATTTGAGTGCTCATGATCAAACCTATATTTATCAGTATAGATGAAACCTGGATGTCAGCTTCTGTGTAGAGGAATGGATATGAGCCGCGGCATTTTCTGGACCTGCAGGTGTTTGAAACATGTGCTTACAATTCCGCACCAAAGAGTCAGGTGTTAATTTTAGTAATGAGTGTTCCAGACACAAGACTGTTAAAGGACTGAAAATTCCATCAGTGAAAAAATGTCTCTTTTTTTTCACTTACAACTATGATAAACTCTCTAAAGATTCTTTTACCTAAAACATATCTTACGTTGTTAACCAATCCTGGTCAGCCAAACCCGTATATACTCTATTTAATGTTCACCCATTTCCTGGCTGGTTCCCATTTTTCCATATCATTAGTATCGTGTGTCCTAGATGGATTAGAAGAAACTTGGAAAAACTAAGAAAGCAAAAAGTGGCGGACACTAATTTTAAAACACTTTTCAGGTTCACAATAGATGTCATTATATCAAGAGTTGTTAATGTGGGTTTAATAAGGAAACCAATCGCATTGTTGAAGCACGTATAAAAAAATAAAAAAAAACAAAAAAAAAAACAAGTTTGTTGTGGTGATTTCTCCTGTTCAGATATGGCATGTACTGTTTCAAGTGGGCACATTCAGTACAAAACAAAGTGGAAAGACTAAACAATGGTATTCCAGTGACCCCGTACGCTATTAATTATCCAGGGCGAGTGATAGTTTTTTTAACACGAATGGACTACTCTGTTTAGGAATTCCTTTACTGATTATGTCACTAGTCCAATTATCATACATGGTCTTGTTTATTCAATAAAGTCCAGTCTTTCTAGACAGCTTAACACAATTTCAAACAAAAGAAGAAAACTTGGTAAGCGGAATACATTGGTATTGTTTAATGTCACGGCAAACCCTGACTTCTATTTCTAGTAGATTGAACTCATACGAGACCTAGCTTTAAGTATGATTTCAAATAATCCCCTACTGAGAGTAATGTTGTAACAATGTTGATGAGGTATTAAGTAACGCTTTAATGACTTTTTCGGACATTTTCTTATGCCTATAATGGCATGAAAGTTTTTCTTTAGAGAAAACAATGTTGTCTGTTGATAGCCATCACTAGTTGTATTAATGCAAGATGACAAATGGCTTTGCTAATGCAAATGCTAATGGCGCATAGTGTAGCACATAATTGTATTATGTTGTAACACATCCGTCATGTTCCAGCCTCGATCATAACATAAAATTGTTTTTGTATTATAACACATCCATCATGTTCCAGCTTCGATCATCACATAAACTTGTATTGTATTATAACACATCCGTCATGTTCCAGCCTCGATCATAACATACAATTGTAATGTATTATAACACATCCGTCATGTTCCAGCCTCGATCATAACATACAATTGTATTGTATTATAACAAATCCGTCATGTTCCAGCCTCGATCATAATATAAAATTGTATTATAACACATTCGTCATGTTCTAGCCTCGATCGTTGTAAGCAAAGTCTAATCTAATTTTATACTGAAGAACTGAATATATAAATATGAAAGTTTGTGTGAAAAGAGCAAGATAGCGAAAGACACAAATTTGATCGATGTTCAAACACATGACCAACATAGATACTTTTCTTTCAACTAATAAACAACAAAGAGGAAGTCGACAGTAATAACCTATAATTTTGACGTTTTAATAGACTATTTCCTATTGTAATGTCCACTGATTATAATATTTCTTAGGGTACGATCCACTCAGTGAAATATATTTTAGTTTACGGTCCACTTAGTGGAATATTGTTTAAAGATACTGTCCACTCAGTGGAATATTTCCTAGACTACGGTCCACTCAGCAGAATATTCCTTATGGTACGGTCCGCTCAGTGGAATACTTCTTAGGGTACGTTCATTCAGTAAAATATTCCTTAGGGTACGGTCCACTTGCATTCTGTGCATGATTTGAAGCAAGTCTCCAGTTCACATTCAACAAGCACAATACATGCTCACCTTCAAATGCATTCCTCACGAAGACCACGCCTTAATAACAATAACAAATAAGGATCAAACGGCAGGTCATTCTTGTTAAATATTACAGTTGGAAACACAACTGGCAAATACGAAACTAAATTTAGGGAAAGGTGGGACTTTGTTTTGGGCGGTGGGTGAGGGTTCATACCACAATTTAATTGTAATAGTTTGGCTAATCATTATGCAGGGATTAGAGTGGATGAGGAATAAACCCTTATCTATGTACGTGTCTGTCTGTATATGTCTCTATATATCTGTGTGTGTGTGTGTGTGTGTGTGTGTGTGTGTGTGTGTGTGTGTGTTCAGCTAGACTGAGGAACCCACATTTACCGCGGATCCAAGACATCGTTGGCGTGTTCATAATCGGAGAATTAATATTAGGTATGTATTCTCATAAAACATAATAAGGAATGATATCTCAGGATAAACTATTAGTATTTGAAGGAACAGGGTGAGATCGTTTATGATAAACTTTATTTATATAGCAATATGTAGTATCTTGAGCATTTCATTTATGTGCCATCTCAAGTGAACATATACCCACTCAGTACAAAGATTTCGATGTCAAAATGTCTCGTAATTTTACTCATTCTATAGTCACACCTACCCTCGTTCAGCGATGAATGAAAATCCTCACTCTGTGAACGACATCACTTGTGATTAAGTAATCTAATCATCGAAAACATACTTCCTAATAGCTTATAACACGAGACCCAGATATATAACAAAAATTAGTACCTGCTTATTATACGACACAAAAATACACAGATATTCAATAACGATAATAATAATCATCAGTTTTTGTTGTTCTTGTCTTAGGAGTAAGGCTATTTTCAGCACATGATACATAGCGACTAGTATATATGGTGGAGGAAGAACCGGAAAAAATCACGGATTGAACTACCAACCAAGGGAAGCTACTGGCAAGCTTTCTGACATACCCTCGCTGTCCGAGCCTAAAACTCTAATCCATGCGGACAGAGATGAGATGTGATTGATCTGTAAAGGCGAGCACCTTAGACAACTCGGCCACCCGTGGCCCAAGCATAATTAGTACATACTTGTGTCCAGATATATTACATAATTAGTACATACTTGTGTCCAGATATATTGTATAGTTAGCACATGCTTATCACACTAGACCCAGATATATAAATAGCAAAGTGTTCATGGAACACGTATGTATTCCCTGTCCACAATTGTTTGGCCTTAAATGGCTTCAAGATGAAACTTAAACACAATGCGTTACCGACTGACGGACGGACGGACACACTGGAACGAAACTGGTGCGCTGACTATGATTGATCATGTGGTAGAACTTGCAGCCATATTCAATGATATGAAGAGTTAAAGCAATGGTACAGCAGCAATTTTCAAGATAATATTCGCAATAGGTTAGGTAAATGGAAGGTAATTGCTTTTCACAACAACACACTAAGGGAACTGATCCGTCATATGTGGGTATCTAACCCCCGATCCAAGCATTATGAATCTGAAGACCTATCAACTGAGCCACAGTGGCTCTCCATTACATTTAGGTGAGAAGAATTTCTTATTCTCTGTATTTCTGATTGTTTTTAACAATATGAAAGTATACCTATTTATAAAGAACGTGAAACAAAGAATACCTAGGTATCGGACAAAATTTTCAAAAATTTCACTGAATTTAATACAAGTCATATTTGTAATTTTAACATTTAGAAATGTTTACTTCGATATATTTATTAAAGAATGGAACAATAACAAACAGTGACTTAAACCTTTATTTAGGACGTGGTCGAGGTTTATATGAAAGGAAAAAGGCCAAACAAACAAAACAACTCAATATCAAACCTGAATGAGCAGAAAGATTACAAACTGATTAAATATTCACGTCAGTTGATTCTGAATAGGATCGTTTGGAATCATATTTCAGGGTATTAGTATTTCGTTGTCTGTACCAAAACTGCTTATCACTTTTTACCCAACGTTTGACACGGGGATTTTAACCCGGATATAATATTTCTTACTTTGACTTCATGCTTGATTTTTATCTAAATTAAAAGGATATTATGTCAGTGTAACTTAAAACTTCGTTTTTAATTGATGTATAAATAAACTATCTTTATCTTTCACTCACAAACAATATTAAAATTCGAGTTTTATTTGTTGTATACAATTATCTAAGTATCTCTCTTTCACTCAATAAGAAAGCTGGAATGACTTTTGTCCCAGTTGTACTATCAAAGCATCTCATTTTCACTTGAACAGAATGCTAAAACTTCGCTTAGAAAATTTTCGAAGCTATGTATATTCCTCTAGAACGTCGTTTTAAATGGTTCAGACCGTATGGGGTATCGGGCCCATTCTTCATTAGTCCGATAAATCCACCCCCAACCCCCCATCAGTGTTGATAATGATGGACGATATATGGCTGTGATATCACCTGTTTATTAAATGTGCAATTTTGCTGCATGCAGATCTTTCTGGAACAAACCCACGTACACTTTAGACACATACAGGTAATTGGTAACAGCCATATCTAGCGCGAAATCCAAAATGGCCACAGGACAGAGGATTGTGCTATTCCACGTGGACTTACAAGTCAACAAACACAGAATTTACTCCGGAAATATATTGTACATGCCACCAAAAGAGCCCTCCAGCCGAAGGTAGCTCCAAAACCGAGAGCAATACCGGTAAGCATATAAAATGTACACCGATGCGTGCAGACAGAACTGACTGCAGATTTTTGCATGTTTTAATGAATCGGTAAAATCAACCCCTAAACTGCACCAGTATCATCACGTGTGAGGGACTGATTTATCGGCCTATTCTGAGACCGAATGGAGCATCAGGCCTATTCTATATGTCTGCCGCATTGCTTATTGGGGCCATTCCACATGTATGAGACCACATGTGGTATTGGGCGTATTCTGCATGTCTGGTATCGCATGCGGCATCGGGCCTACTATGCCTGTCCGAGATCGTATGACATTTTGTTCTTATTCTACACGTCCGATACCACGCGTAGTATCGGGCCTACTCCACGTGTCTGAGACTGTGAAGTGTATTGGACCTATTCTACATGTGCGAGGCCGTGTGGTCTATTGGGCCTATTCTACATGTGTTAGACCGTATGGCGTGTCAGACCTATTCTACGTGTCTGACACTGTATGGCGTAATGTTCCTATTCCTCGTATGTGTTAACGCATTGCGGATAGGACCTACTCTGCGTGTCTGAGACTATGGAGTAACGGTCCCATTTTATATATCTGAGACCGTATGGTGTATTGTTACTATTCTACACGTCCGATGCCGCATGGGGTATCGGGCCTATTCTAGATATCTGAGACCGTGTGGTTTATTGTGCCTATTCTACACGTCTTGGTATCGGGTCTATTATACACGCATGAGACAGCATGGCGTATCTGACCCATTCTGTATGTCCGAAACCGCCTGTGCTGTCTTCAGTAAAAGAATTACGGAACTACCTAACTACCTGTAATTGATGTGATTGTGATACAATATAATACCGCTCCTCTGGTACTGGATAAATGTGAGAACATATCACCATTGCCACCATCATCCCAACTACCCTAATAAGGTACTTAATGCTCGTATCTACACCTCTAGTTCCCATCTGACATCGAGGATATAGTTTTTAAGGACAATATGGATGACCCTTGTACATTTGGATCCTAACAAACATGCCTTTTTTAACCATTATCTTCATATGAAAACGGAGCAGCGAGTTGTTTTTATTTTCCGGCTGTTATTTATGGCAAACTGATACCATACCAATGCATCGTTGTGTACATCTTGAAATGAAGAATACATCTCCTCAATGGAACAGCGTGAACCTCAGTGGAGAGACTTTTTTGTAGGGAAATATACATCTTTTCAAGAGACTCCATTGTAAGGAAGAATACATCTCCTCCAGGACGGAGCGTTAACCTTTGCAAAGAGATTGTGTTGTAAGAAAAAGTGCAGCTACCAGAAACAAAACGCGCACTTGTTTTGAATATTCTTAGCGTACATACTATTAGAAAATAAGGTATTCACACTTGGTGATAATATACTGATCTATATAGGAGCCACCGAATCATTCCAGATTGTACACACCAACATATGTGTCACTGAATCATTCCAGATTCTACCGACCTACATAATAGTCACTGAATCATTCCAGATTCTACAGACCTACATATGAGTCACTGAATAATTCTAGATTCCACAGACCTACATAGGAGTCACTGAATAATTCTAGATTCTACAGACCTAAATAAGAGTCACTGAATCATGACAGATTCTACAGACCTACACAGGAGTCACTGAATCATTCCAGATTCTAAAGACTTAAGCAGGAGTCGCTGAATCATGTCAGATTATAAAGATCTACATAGGAGACTCTGAATCATTCCAGATTGTACAGACCAATATAGGAGTCACTGAATCATTCCAGATTCTGTAGACATACATAAGAGTCACTGAATTATTTAAGATTCTACAGACCTCAGTAAAAGTCACTGTATCATGTCAGATTCTATAGACCTACATAAGAATCACTGAATCATTTCATATTATACAGACCTCCATAGGTGTCACTGAATCATGGCAGATTATACGTCACTGAATCATGTCAGATTATACAGACCTCAATAGGAATCAGTGAATCATGGCAGATTCTACAGACCAACATGCGAGTCACTGTATCACGGCAGATTCTACAGACCTATATATGAGGCACTGAATCATTCCAGATTCTACAGACCTCCACAGGAGTCACTGAATCATTCCAGATTCTACAGACCTACATAGGAATCACTGAATCATTCCAGATTCTACAGACCTACGTAGGAGTTAATGAATTGTATCAGGAATTTTAGCTATATTGCTAAGACTTACAGTTGGATGTATTTTCAATTTAATGTTAAATATATTAAAGAAAAGGATTGATATCGTTGTATTAAATGTCTATAACATGGCCAAAATGAGTCACAAAGCAATTCCTTACAGTGTTTACTCAAATATTCACTCTTCTACATAAACATAAACCGGGGCGGGGGAGGGGGCAAGCCTTTCGTCCTTTTGATTTTGACTTTGCCCCTGGACCCTTTCCCCTTTGGAACGATCGTCATTCATTTAAGAGTGGATATTTGCTAAGAAGACCGGCTGTGCACGCAGATCAAAATTCCTTAAAATATTTTACGTTAGGTAATTTCAAAAGACTCGCTTGAAATAAATGAATGAACTTACTAGGAATATTATTTGACTGACTTTCATTACATAGGCCATTATTTTTCACCCCTTGCTTGTCACTGTAACTTCAACTTGGGCATCATATTTCCTTTAAACTGTGTCATATATTTTATTGACATTAGCAGGACTCATGTCGGTCTAGAGAGAAAGAGAGAGAGATTTATGTGCAAACATTTTCGTCTTGGACTGTGTCACCAAGAAGTATATGCTTACCTTATAGATAGCTATGTTCCTCTCTCTCTCTCTCTCTCTCTCTCTCTCTCTCTCTCTCTCTCTCTGTGTGTGTGTGTGCACAGTCTCACTGTCTACAAGGAAACTAATAATACTAATTATAACCTGTTGCAGAATGTGTGGAATAGTGACACAGGAGTTTTTAATTGCGAATTCAGATGGTGTGATATGGTGATACAATATTTTTTCAGATTGTGTGCACAGCGATACCAGATTTTTAATAGCGAATTCAGCATTTACCGGTTCTTCCAGCGGTTTGTTCATTTATTTTATTTTTTTTACCTAAACTTGTATTTTAAAAAAAATAATGTATAGGTAAATGCAAACGTTTGTGAAAAACACGATAAATCCCTAAAGGAAATGATGACGTGATAAATCCCTAAAGGAAATGTCGACATAAATAAATCTTTAAAGGAAATGTCGACATAACAAATCTCTACAGGAAATGTCGATAAGTCAAGAAAAGAAATGTCGACATAATAAACCCCTAAAGGAAAAGTCGACCTGATAAATGTGTGCTAGTGATCATGTGTACAGTATAAGAAGTACACACATATTTATTGCTAATACGAATCTTGTATTTTAGAGCGGTAGATCAAAAGTATATGAGCTGGTTGATTCGCGTTGGATTAAAAACAGCGCCCACGAGCATTATCTCAGAATATTTAGCAAGGTTTTAAATTGAGGAGTTTCTCAATATGCGCTCAATAGATAATAATTTTCACCTGAAACACCTCTGCTAGAATTTCAAGTTTAAGGCAATGAAGTTGGTTACTAATAGAATGTTGCATTCACTGACGGGGTGTAGTGGGTGGGTGGGGAATAGGTAAAGTTCGGGTAGGAAGGGAACGTTGGTTTTTCGGAATAAGGTGGACTTTCCAACAAAACTAAAACACACAAGCAAATGTCTGCCCTGAGTTCGAAAGGTAAAAATAAAATTATATAATGCATTATTTATTTACCTGTGGAGGGGCATACCCCTCAACATCTCTCTCTCTCTCTCTCTCTCTCTCTCTCTCTCTCTCTCTCTATATATATATATATATATATATATATATATATATATATATATATATATATATATATATCCAATGAGACAAGCGGAAAGATGAATGTTTCGTGTTTTAGACACATGACCTTGAGACAAGAATACAGTTGAATGCTTTATATGTAGACGTGTTGGTCTCGAGACAACTATAGAGATCAATGCTTTTTGTATAGACGCCTGATCTTAAGGCAAGAGTAAAGATCAATCTTTTTGTGTGTCGCATGCAACGACAGTTGAGCCCAGATTTAGTCAAAGCCAAATTAAAATGGAAAAATAAAATCTGAAGGAGAAAGAAGATGCGATGAATGTGCTTCCGTTTAGGAATTCAAAAAGGCGCTTAGAATACTCTGTTCGATCCGGTGTTTGTAGGAGAACAAAACAACTAAAGTTTGTGGAATATCGTGCTTCAAATCAGATGTTTATCTGAGCATATAAAAAATTCAAATTATTATGAAACTTGTTCTGATATCTTTATTAGTTTCTTCCTATTATTTCATATCATGTACGCGTGTGGAGATTTCTTTCATACACACACACACACACTAACAACTCGTTGTCTTTTTTATTTCCTTTTTATTTATATGGAACCCGCGAGGAGTGTGTCTTAACAACGGAAAGATAATAATTCATTACTAACTGTAACTGTCTCGTTCCATTTATTTTTTTCCGATTCCAGTCTCCGCTGTTCTCTTTGGCTACATTCATCCATGTTTTCAAAAGCCAATATTTCGATGTTCTTAATATATTGACCTAGGAGAGTTTTTGGTGTTGTCTTTTGTTTCATTCATAAATGTTTTCAATAGCCATTATTTCATTGGTCATAATATATTGACCTAGGAGAATTTTTGATTTCCTTCCTTTATGTACCTTTCTCTAGCTCTTGTGCTGTATAAACTAGTCGATTTTTTTTCCTGGGGCTTTGTGGTACAAATTTACGTAAATATGTTTTGTTTGCTTCATTCTTAAATCATTGTATTATACTAGCGGTATTGTCGATTTCGTCAAAATCTGTGTGAGGATATGATCTCCAAGAAATCCAAATACAAAATAATCAGGTCGGAATGATAACGATGATATTAGTTGCGTGGTAGAGGTTGTGTAATCTTGATATGCATCTATGAATTCACTACGTCTACGACACACATCACAGCTTGTTTACGTTAATTATGCCAGCACCGCTGTGATCGTCCGGTTAATTCTTGAGTGACATCCCTCTGACAGGTTTTCTCAAATTGATCACGCTGAGAAGTATCACTCTGACGTCTATCACCCTGGGGTGTTTATGGCCATTTTATATAAATATCATCGACACCTTTATGTAAAAAAAACAAACTGATAATTAGCCAATGGTTTACTGACTATCCTAACACGTCGGAATGGTTCACTGGCGTGTCACACGTACAATCTTACATGATGGTAATTTTTTTCTAATATTTCTAAATATTCATTAATCACTCTTTATTGTCAAAGCATGATATCGTTGCATACGAGAAGGTTATTCAACAACTCGTATGAGTCGCTGACGCCTGCTGTGTCTTAATTGTCCGTGATAAATCTACTGGTTCGTAATTCGCTTGATTTGCTAGCAGATTGGGATCATTGGTTTCTGTTACTGAGCTAACAACGTCGTTAAAATCGCGATGTACGTTGTAATACAATGGATTGTCCGCGTAATGCGCGACCAAATATTCTTTACTCCAAGTGAGAAAATTCGTGATAGGATTCAACAACAGCGAAGTCTTTCTTCATCTGAATGGACACAAAATAATCGGTCTCACGGTATTCGGAAAAGCGACGTGATGGCTATGTGGCGATATCATTATCTGAGTTGAGTAATCATTCACGGTGAGATTGGGGTCATTGTTTTCGGTTATTTAACTAACACCGCGTTTAAATCGCGACATACGTCGTAACACAATTGCTCGTACACGGATTGCGTGACCAAATATTCTGTATCCCAAATGATCCAACCCATGATAATATTCAATAACAATGAAGCCATTCCTGACCTGTACTGACCAATAATAATCGCTCGCACGGTATTTGGAAACTCGGCGTGAAGGCTTTTTGGCGATGTCGTTATTTGTTGAGATCTCGTTTATGGTGAGAGCATTGTGATGTCTAGTTGGTTCGTCATGATTCGCTGGACGAATTAATTATGTCATGGAGTATAAATATAAACGGCGCAAAGTCATATTGTATGCGATGCCGTGCACGAACACGAACCATACATGAAATACTGGTGACGTTGGCCAATGAAGATTTGCCATCGATGGGTCATGTGAATTGCTCAGAATATTCGTAGGATCTTGCGTGCATTACATCCAAAAACATACATGATAGGCACATCACATATGTAAATCATATTTATGCTTTAAACGCGATTACGTGACCGGCGATGGGGGAACATGTAGCTCGATTTGTTATTAGCGGCACAAAGAAGGCTAAACTTGCACTAGCTGACACAATACGCTAGCGCATCAAAAGCGTCTTATTCAACGACTACGCAGAGAAACTTTAGTATTGCATGCTAGCACGCAATAAAATAAGTTCTTTTATTATATGCTCAATTTTTTTCTCCGTTAACTTTACATTGTAAGAATCGTATAATATTTTACGATATTGCACTCGCGCGTTCAATACATTTTGCATTCACGTGAATAAGGGAACTACTTTCTGTTGAAAACACACAACCTGTTTTTGAATGAACTAAAGCAGATGTTTCGTGGACTGCCACATACCAGCTGCTTTGGCACATTCCGCATTAACTTTTGTGATACAATGGTTCAGATTTAGGCTAGCTACAGACTCCAGAAAGGGTCCTTACAAATAGCATGCAAGTGACAAGGCATAAACAAGGCATAAATTGTCTTCTTTAGCTGGTAATAAGAATGGCAAAAAATATACTTACAGTTTTTGCATCCTGAATTTCCTCAAAATGTACTTTCTTAGTTCTGCAAATCCGAATTACATGAGACATGTCATGGGTTTTCAAGCTTGATTACACATTTCGAAATTATACTGTAATTTCGACTATATTCCAAGTTCAATTACATCCTCCTTACTGCACTCAAAATGAAATAAACATTAAATTCCACATCGTCTTTTCGATAATTGCAATTGAAAGGCTTCATATTTATCCCACGTTATGATTTGAATCGTTCAATGCCAGAACATAAACACGCTTGCAGATGTCAACACGCTCCTCCCTCGCTGCTTCAATCCGATCTATATATTTCATGTAGAATTGGCACAAACGCTGCTGAAATCCGATGTGCTTCATGTAGATAAATCCAGTCCATTATCACTGAATTTCGTCGAATCGACAAAAATACCAAAATCTATTCATTCCAGATCAAATTGAAAAGTTGTTGAAATGCGCATTCATTCACAATATGACTCCAAATTTCAGTTTTAAGTAGACAAAAACGCCATTTTCTTTCGAATCTTATGTCTAGCATGCGACCAAGTTCAAATTTATCTGGGCGGAATTACGTGCGCATTAATAATGTTGTGTAATGATGAGTTTGCCCTTGTGTATTTAGTTTGGAATACGGCATTCATTCAGTTACTTTGTTTCTTGTAGTGTGTTTTTGTTTATATAAGTAAGTCTCGGGTAGAATAAGAAAATGAGCATATAAAAAAGGTTACTGCATTTGTATGGGAAAATAGGAACTCGTTTTGTCGGATGGATATACTGCACTACCAAGGTCGTGTAGTATATCCATCCAAAAAATACGTCAATATTTTCCCACACAAATGCAGTAACCTATACATATAACATGCTAGCATGCCATATGTACAACACGTCATTGGAAAAAGACACGCGATAATTGAAATTTATTATAGTCCAGGTGATTGTTTACAAGGGCATCGCAGCCGTCAATAAATTAGTTCACCTTGACGTTGAAGTCGCACGAAAGTTTTTGGCAAAAACAGCGTTATGGCAAATTTATATTCCAGCCACGAGGACTGATGATAAAGCGTTGAATCATGTTCACAAGTTCTTTTTACCTCACTGCCGGCCGCAATTAAATGTCTTAACCGTCGTCGATGTCGCTAGCCGATATGGACGAGACGAAACTCTTCCTTTCAAAGATTTAAGTATCAGAGACATTTTTAAACATATATACTCGCTCAAGTTAGTTCAAGTAGGTCCTGGCAACAATTTCACAGGAGAGTGTCGCCGTCGATAAAACAAAATTCAGTACCAATTCGCCGTGACCATATCGGTGTTCATTATGATCAAGCCATCGCTGAAAGATTTAACCGTACACTGGCAAAAGAACTTTTGGACATAAATGCGCGCAGAAAATGTTAATGTAGTCCACTGAAAAATTAGCGCTAGTGGGTAAATCGGCTTCCTGCGACTATAGCTGTATTGAATAATGAAAAATCCTGCACGACCACTTTTAATATCAGAGGACTCAATTAAATAGAAATAACATAATCACTATAGCCGCAACGCCATTTGCCACCAACGCTGAGTTCGCATATTGGTGGGGAAATTGAGCAGAGCGCCGTTATGATGTATCCGAACGAAATGTTGACAACACGAAGGTGAATTTCGGAGAGCTACGGATCCCATTTGGATTCTAAAAACACATAAAATATCAATTGTCTTAGTAATGCACTAGCGATATATTATCTTGCTCAGTGACACATGATGTATACATTTTAACTACCTTTAGCACATACACATGATGTATACATTTTAACTACCTTTAGCACATACACATGATGTATACATTTTAACTACCTTTAACACATACACATGATGTATACATTTTAACTACCTTTAGCACATACACATAAGGTATATATTAGCTATCATTAACACGCCCACACACAAGGTATATATTTTAGCTACCATTAGTACACATACGTTATATATCTTGGCTGCCATTAGAACAACACATAATGTTTATATTTTAGCCACCATTAGTACATGCACATAAAGTATATATTTTGGCTGCATTTAGCCCACACTCATAAGGCAAATATTGTCGCAAAAATTAACAAACAAACTTAAGGTATATATTTTAACTACCATTAGCACAAGCAAATAAGGAATATGGATTGGCTGTCATTAACACACACACACACACACACACACACACACACACACACACATGCACACACATACACGCACACACAAGCATAAGCACAAGCACATAAGGCGATCAGATGAGGTCGTTGTACTCATGACAAAAATTCTTCGTTGAATAACAATTTATAATATTCCTGTTTAGAATTCCAGAATAAATTTCCACTGAACATCTTTCTCTCAGAACTTTTATAAAAAAAAGCACTTGTGTAGTTTTCTAGAAAATACATTATTAAATTCCAAACAATAGATAACTTCAAAACAATCTGACATCAACAATTGAAACACCTTGAGCTCTGAGGTGTAGGAATACGACTGAATAAATCTACTACCAATTGGCTGTTTTAAGCCGCGATTTTAGATCACACTGTGGCTCACGTGACGGGTTAAGTGACCACTAATTTGAATAGCGCAGCAAAAAAGATGCCAATTATCACGTAGGCAAGAATAGCCTCATCTAAAAATCAAATTCTCACGCTGGAAATAGAAAAAGAGAAAGACTGTTTAGAATTTAGCTAACACGTGGGCCGAACATGACCTTGGTAATAGCCAATCGTTTTCATTCGATGTTTACAAAAACTATGAACCAAAGTGAGCTAAAGCTAGTGCTTAAGTAATACTTTTAAGTTCTAATAAGGCTGATATTTTTACAAAATTATCAAATCCCGTGAAAACAATCATTACAATAAAATGTAATCAAACAAAAAATAAAAAGAAAAGTATTTAAAAACTAACACACAAGTAATTAAATTACATATACGTAACACTTCCCCATAAAGAAAAAGAAAGACTTATATAATAAAGCTTTCGTTTAACCATATGTAAATTATACATGAGGTAATACAACATTACATAAGAAAACTCTTTTTAGTTATACAAAGTGTACATGAAACAATATTTTTATACACGGGAAAGTGAATCTGCAATCAAAGTGTCTTTTCTCTTGATGTGCCTGATGTCAAGTTTATATTCTTGCAAAAACAAACTCCACCTTAAAAATCTGATTTGATTTTTTTTTTCATCTTGTCCATGAAAGTAAGGGGGCTGTGATCACTAAACACAGCATCCGGAGAAAGAGCTGAACTAATATAGACTTAAAATTCCTGTAATGGCAATATTAAAGCCAAACATTCCTTCTCGATTGTTGAGTAATTCCTTTGGTGCTTATTTAATTTCTTAGAGAAATAGCACACCGGGTGATCAACACCATTTCTATCTTCTTGAATCAATACTGCTCTCACCTCAACATTACTTGCATCAACATATAATTTTAAAGATTGACTGAAATCTGGAGCTGTGAGAACAGGCGCACTTCTGAGTATGGCTTTTAACCTATCAGAAGACTCCTGACAGTTTTCAGTCCATAGAAACCTGTTTTTCCTACTCAACAAGTTTGTCAGAGGTTCAGCAATATTAGAAAAAATGGAACAAAATTTCCGATAGTAGCTTGCCATACCCAAAAATCGCATCAGTTGCTTTTTACTGACAGGCACAGGGAAATCAGAGATAGCCTTGACCTTAACATCTATAGGTTTAACTTGACCATGTCCCACAATATGTCCTAGAAAAGTTACACAAGCACGGCAGAACTCACTTTTAGACAAATTGATTGTCAGATTTGCATCACCGAGTCTGTCAAAGAATTTCCGAATTGTGGCTAAATGTTCTTTCCAGGTGTCGTTGTAGATGATGGCATCATCAATGTAAGCATCTCAATTATCTAGACCAGAGGTAATCATATTCATCAAAAATGGAAAGGTACTTGGGGAACCCTTCATCCAGAACAGTATTATCTTATATTGATAGAGTCCATCTGGAGTCACAAATGCCGAAATTTCCTTTGCTCTTTCCGTTAGTGGAATTTGCCAAAATCCTTTCAGAAGGTCAAATTTGGTGACGTACTTGGCATTTCCAATTGTATCAATACGGTCATCGATTTTTGGTAATGGAAATGAATCTGTTTTTGTCACACTGTTCACATTCCTATAATCAGTGGACATACGGAAAGTTTTATCCGGTTTAGAAAGAAGTATACATGGTGAACTCCAGTCACTTTTACTGGGCTCTATGAAATCGTTCTCCAGCAAATACTGAATTCCTTTTTCAAGTATTCCTGTTTGAGAGGGTTCCTCCTGTATGGGTATTGTTTCACAGGTTTGGAATCTACAATTTCAACGTCATGAAAAATTGTGTTGTCCTCTTAGGAATATCTGGAAACAAGTGCTCATATTCGAATAATAACTGCTTAAGTTCATTCCTTTCTTGTTGTTGCAAATGTAAGTTTCTTGTCCAGATTTTTCACAATTTCCGAATTCCGAAGATTTGTTGCTCCAAGGTCAACAGAGTCCAATTGAATTTCTCACTTAAATTCTCAGTTGGTGGGACCGGTATAACTAAATTAATTTCATGCTTTACTTGGCTATCTCTCTGAATATACTAGTACTCCATGAATGTATTTAGATCAGAGTACTATTATTATAATTTAACTCGTTCATTTTCTTCTTTACTTTGTAAGGGCCGTAAAATCTAATTTGAAGAAAATTTTGAAGAATTAGCAAGAGAGAATGAACTCTATAACAAAACTCAAAACGTCTCTCAAGTTAAAGTTCTGTGAAACCGTAATTTCACTTTTGACTTGAATTGCTGAGAGACAAATTCAAGCATAACTTGCTGGAAAATTCCAGACATACAAGTTGACCTTTGACCCGATTGGACAGATTTAAGAAGGCCAAATTGAGTAAAAACTATCAAAGCTTTTACTGTTATATTCCTCAAAGGAATTGCGTTTGGGCATCTTGTTGACGCACACATAATCGTCAACAAATATGAGTTGCCTGACTTGGTTTTAGGTAAGGGACTAACACAGTCAAACATAATTCTGCTAAATGGTTCGTCAGTTGCAGGAATAGGTTGCAGATGAACCTTAGATATCTTCTGATTGGGCTTTCCAAACATGTGACAAGTATGACAAGATCTACAAAATTTACAAACATCACTTTTGAGTTTTGGACAATAAAAGTGAGTCAACATCTTGTGATAAGTTTTATTTTGTTCGTAAATGACCAGCCGGAGTAGTTTCATGGGCCAAACTATGTGTTTCCTGTCTGTATGATTTTGAAACAACAATCTGATAGTTCACTGACCACTAGTCACTAGCACTAACCTCGGAAGGTCTCCATTTTCTCATAAGAATTCCATTTTAATGAAATAACAGACAGGTACTTCAGTGGCTTCAGTTTCACGAATGGCCCTCTGAAACAAACAGGAGATATCGGGATCTTTTTCCTGTTTGACGACAAGTGATTGTCGCTTATCACCCTGATTAGATAAAAGAGAATGAGTAGTTAAAAGAAGATCACTGTGATCAATACCATTTGATTGATCCAAACAAGGAGTGAAAGAGACCTCATCAAGAGCCTGACCAATACATGTGTCAGCTAAAGGAATACTTTCCTTATCAAAATCATTCTCAAGAGTTTTCTTTGCCATAGCTCTGGTAACTGCACAAGCTGGGTATAAATCAGGGTATTCCTTTTCAATAGGATCAACTTTCTGATCCAAAGAAGGCTTGTCAGTTACAAGTGGATTAACCACAACCTTGTCTCCAGCCAGGTCGTTGGCTAGTAACAAATGAATGCCCTCAACGGGTAAAGTAGGCACTATTCCCACTGTCACAGGTCCTGAAACTAAGTCTGATGACAAATTTACACAATGGAGATGAACATTAACAAAGCCGCACTCTACTCCCTGAATGAGAACACTCTCATTAGAAGAAGACTTCTGAGAAAAAGGCAAAGTACCTGATAATAAAAGACTCTGAGAAGCTCCTATATTCCTTAAAATTTTAATAGGGATAGGATTGGCCAAATCACCCAAGAGTGATATCGAACCCTTCGACATGAATGGTTCATAATTCTCCATAATAAAAACAGACTGGGGTTTATTAGACCCAACAAATGTATTACTTTCAATACATGACCGTGACCTTGACCTCTTAGAAATGAGAGCATTTGGGATAGGCATATCTTGATTCTGATGCTTTTATTTCAAGTTGAAGCAATCAGAAATGACGTGTCCTTTGCTCTTGCAATAGATACACGTAGGAATAGACCAGGATTTTGAATCACACTTATCAGAAGCTTGATTTGTCGTATTAGTCGTATTAAGCTGAAATGCCGTTCTACCAGTAGACTCCTGAGTGAATGATTTGCTTACAACAGGAACTTTATGAATTAAGGAATGCTTATCAGCAGCAAGAGCAGCAATTTCCAAGTTTTCGATCATATGCTCGTCAAGACGAGTCTTAATGTCATTAGGAACACAGTTCTTGAACTCTTCAAGTAACACATGTTGTTTGATATTGTCATAATCATGTTCAGCTTTCTTGGCTAAGCACCATCTCTCAAATGACTGCTCTTTTTCTCTTGCAAATTCGACATAAGTTTGTCCAGCTTCTTTTTTTATAGTTTCTGACTTTTTGCCGATAAGCCTCAGGGACTATCTCGTACCTCTTTCAGATGGATTCCTTAACCAAATCATAGTCAGCACTTTGCTGTACTGACAGGGATGCATAGATTTTTCGAGCTTTGCCAAAATGTGCACACTGTAATAATTGAGTCCAATACTCCCTTGGCCATTTCAAGTTTTCTCTACTTCCTTTTCGCTAAAAGGGGGTACTAGCCTAATATTCTTTGTAATGTCAAAACTTGAATTTGTATGCGAAGTGGGATCGTGCTTTTCGTTTGCCAGCTCCATTTCTTTCATTTTAATTTGAAATTCCTTTTCATCCGTCTCTTTTGCATCTGTAAGTGCATTTGTTCTTTCTGTAACTTCAGTTGCATCTGTCTCTCTCTCCTCTTTCTCAGATTGTAATTGTTTATCTTTCTCCCTCTCCTGTCTCTCTCTCCTATTTTTCAAATTGTAGTTTCATTTTTTGATCATTCTCTCTCTCCTCTTTCTGAAATTGCAATTGCAATTGCTTCTCCTCTTTCTGAAGCTCGAGCCTATTTAAATCCAATTTATTAATTTTCTATCTGTAGTTCAAGCTTCCTTAACTCTAATTCCATCTTGTTTTTCATTTGTAATTCCTTTACTGTTATGTCATAGTGTGATACAGACTTACTGACCGACGCCAAAACACTTTTATCACAAACATTCTTCTCTACCAAATATTGAATCAAAATGTTTTTAATTTCTTGCATTGTTAAGGAAGCTTTTGCCTTAGAAAAATCGTATTTTCTGGCAAGCTCAAGCAACTCATCTTTTTTCAAACTATCCGACTGCTCCCGAGTACGACTACAAAGAAAACTCTCCACTTTTAATGACATTGTGAATAAAAGCCTGTTGTTTTCACTAAAGATTTGAAACAAAATGTAAAATAGTACTTGGCATTTAAAAACTAGGGAATTTAAATTTCTAAAAACAATTTTTAAAAATATTTTAGCCAAAATTCATATATCCCAAGGACAAGCAACCCAATATTCGTATTACGTATAGGCTCGTACAAAAGTTAACAAAATAAAAGAGTGAAGCCAACAAGCTTTGTAAATTTTAGCAAAAATATTTTATTTTCCTCGAAAACAATGTAAGAATAGGAAATAGGGCTTACGGTTTGTGAATATAATCCAAAAATTAATCCTAGAATTGAAAAATATAAGTCCTATCACTAAACAATTCTAATTGAATCCAGGTTCGAATCTCGATGAAATTCCAATATGCAAGGCGATGACGTCAGATGAGGTCGTTGTACTGATGGCAAAACTTCCTCGTTGAATAACAATTTATAATGTTCCCGTTTAGAATTCCAGAATAAATTTCCACTGAATATCTTTCTCTCAGAACTTTTATAAAAAAAAGCACTTGTGTAGTTTTCTAGAGAATACATTATTAAATTCCAAACAATAGATAACTTCAAAGCAATCTGACATCAACAATCGAAACACCTTGAGCTCTGAGGTGTAGGAATACGACTGAACAAATCTACTACCAATTGGCTGTTTTAAGCCGCGATTTTAGATCACATAGTGGCTCACGTGACGGGTTACGTGACCACTAATTTGAACAGAGCAGTAAAAAAAAAAATGCCAATCATCACGTAGGCAAGAATAGCCTCATCTAAAAATCAAATTCTCACGCTGGAAATAGAAAAAGAGAAAGGCTGTTTTCAATTTATCTAACACGTGGGCCGAACATGAACTTGGTAATAGCCAATCGTTTTCACTCGATGTTTACAAAATCTATGAACCAAAGTGACCTAAAGCTAGTGCTTAAGTCTAATAAGACTGATATTTTTCAAAATTATCAAATCCCGTGAAAATAACCATTACAATAAAATGTAATGAAACAAAAAATAAAAAGAAAAGTATTTAAAAACTAACACACAAGTAATTATATATATATATATATATATATATATATATATATATATATATATATATATATATATATATATATATATATATATATATATATATATATATGTCAGATGCAGTCAGTATACAACGATATTTTATAATAGAGAAACATCGTTTGGATAAGTAATCTATGAAGGCTGTGTGCATTTATGCACACGAAAAATGGAAAAGCTAAGCAAACAAAAATTCTACAACACTATTTTTGAAACACTTTTAAGTCCACAATGAGATATCATTAAGTCACTAAATGTTGACCTAAATTAATGGAAACATAATACGCTTATACTGTTGAATGTTAACATGGCAAACATAATGCACTTATACTGTTGAATGTCAGCGGTTAACCTTGGGCTTCATTCTTTCTAGATTGAACTAAAGAAATACCTTGCTTTAACTATGATTTAAAATAGACCAGGCCCTAATAATAAGGACTGAGGTTGACCAGGCCCTAATAATAAGGACTGAGGTTGACCAGGCCCTAATAATAAGGACTGAGGTTGACCAGGCCCTGATAATAAGGACTGAGGTAGGACAGGCCCTAATAATAAGGATTCAGGTAGGACAGGCCCAAATAATAAGGATTCTGATAGACTAGTCCATAATAATAATGATTCAGGTAGACAAGGCCTCAACAAAAATGATTTAGATAGGCCAAGCCCAATCCCTAATAATATTGACAATAATACTATGATATGCATCTCAGGTAGATCATGACCTAATAATAAAGACTCAGGCAGACTAGTCCATAATAAGTACCCAGGAAGACCAGGCACTATTAATGAGAGCTCCGGTAGACCATGCCCTAATAATAAGGACAATACATACACACCATCATATGCATGTTGTCAGGTAGACTTGGTCTTAAAAGCGATGATAATTAAGGATTCAACGGACAAGTCATTCTTGTTAACATGTAAAATATAGATGAATAACAGCAAAATAATGGGGGGGGGGGGAGAAAAATGGAACTTGGTGGTTTTCCGGTGGGTCAGGGTACATCACTCGTTTTAGTTGTAAGCATTATGTGTTAATTAAATGAATTAGACTACTCAGAGATAACAGAGCTTATCAAGTGCCCAGCAGGTTAACTCTTTATATTATCGTGTGCCCAGCAGGTTAACTCTTTACATTGCCGTGTGCCCAGCAGGTTAACTCTTTACATTACCATGTGCCCAGCAGGTTGACTCTTTACATTACCGTGTTGGTTTTAATTCCATACGTTACCGTAATTTTTTAATTCCTAATGTTACCGTGTTGGTTAATTCCTTATGTTACCATAGTGTGTGTGTGTGTGTGTGTGTGTGTGTGTGTGTGTGTGTGTGTGTGTGTGATTTGGATTTCTAACGTAGCTTTAACAATTTTTCAGTCATATCGCTACGATGTCTGCAGTGTGGCAGTTTATAGTGATGTCTAGCACAGAGGCATCATTCCGCAGACACGTAGCATGATGTCCCACCCAGTCACATTATCCTGACACCAGACCGACCAGTCCGAACACTAACCTCTTAATGCAGAGCGCCCAGCAAGGTAGCTTTACCTTTTTTATATCTTTGGTATGACTCCGCTGGGGTTCGAACCCGGGACCTATCGCATCCGAAGATGTTACCATAGTGGAGTACAACCTACGATACGTCGTAAAATCTGAGAAATTTAATTATGACAATATGCTTCATTCACGATCTAAAATTTCTATTTTCATCAGACGATTGTCTGATTAGCTCAAACAATATGTGAGTGTATTTAAATATTATTTTTAAATTGAACATACATCAAATTTGAACCATATATTGTATTTTGTCCATTAATCCTGATGTTAGGCCTTGAATAGAAAATTCTAAAATCAAAGGGACCATTATTAACTAATTAAATATTCAAAAGATAAATAGATTGCTAATTATCTGACTAAACATTACGGATTTGCAATTGTAAGTTTTAGAAATGCATAATTTTATATATTTATTAAATGAGGAACAATAAAAAGCACGACCCCTTAAACCTTTGATCAGGTACCTTCTTACCCTCATTTGAAACTTCATCGAGGTATCGGGATTAAATTTAGCAACAAAATACAATTCAGTTTCAAAACTGAACGAGCAGAACGATTCAACTGCCATTAAATGTTCACGTCTGTTACTTTTGAATAGGTCCATTCCGAATCGAATTTCCAGATATTAGTATTCGATTGACTTTACTCGCATTGCTTATCGCTTTGTTACGCAATGTTTGACATGGCGACTTTTACCTGGATATAATGTTCCTTTCTTTGACGGCGTTATCGATTTTATCTACATTACACTACGTGGGGTCGATAGTGTAGTCATGAGAGAGAGAGAGAGAGAGAGAGAGAGAGAGAGAGAGAGAGAGCTTATACCAAGTATATGTATACTTGTGCACGAAATCTTGCATTTAAGTGCTATTCTTGTTGCAATATGCATAATATCGTCCTTATGAGCTATTCTTGTTGCTATATGCATACCATCGTCCTTATGAGCTATTCTTGTTGCTATATGCATACTATCGTCCTTATGAGCTATTCTTGTTGCTATATGCATACTATCGTCCTTATGAGCTATTCTTGTTGCTATATGCGTACTATCGTCCTTATGAGCTATTCTTGTTGCAATATGCATAATATCGTCCTTATGAGCTATTCTTGTTGCTATATGTGTACTATCGTCCTTATGAGCTATTCTTGTTGCAATATGAATACTATCGTCCTTATGAGCTATTCTTGTTGCAATATGCATGATATCGTCCTTATGAGCTATTCTTGTTGCTATATGCATACTATCGTCCTTATGAGCTATTCTTGTTGCTATATGCATACTATCGTCCTTATGAGCTATTCTTGTTGCAATATGAATACTATCGTCCTTATGAGCTATTCTTGTTGCTATATGCATACTATCGTCCTTATGAGCTATTCTTGTCGCAATATGCATACTATCGTCCTTATGAGCTATTCTTGTGGCAATATGCATGATATCGTCCTTATGAGCTATTCTTGTTGCTATATGCATAATATCGTCATTATGAGATATTCTTGTTGCTATATGCATAATATGGTCCTTATCAAAATAAATGAGGTTGATATGTGCGCTTTATGTAAACAATATGTTGTAACAAATAGGAACTGAGAAGGAGCTTCTGTGTATGATATATTAGGTTATATAAACAATATGTTGTAACAAATAGGAACTGAGAAGAAGCTTCTGTGTATGATTTATTAGGAAGACACAATTCAGTTAGTTGGATTCCTGAATATTTATTCTTCACTTTTAAACCACCTGAAGGATGATTCGTATCTAAAACATACACTGGTATTTCTCATCATACCGCGACACGTATCACGGTATGCGGCAAGTACATTAGGGACCAACAATTTACTTGGCAGGGGCCTGCGACTTTTATTTTTGAAAATTTCCGTTTCTTAATTGCTGGGAAATATGTTGCTTTAATTTAAAGATATATATATATATATATATATATATATATAT